>RJWM01003089.1:0-117935 GCA_004363535.1 Dasyprocta punctata | reverse complement strand
AAGGGAGGGGAAGGATAAGAGGAGAGGAGAGGAGAGGAGAGGAGAGGAGAGGAGAGGAGACAAGAGGATAAAGATGAGAGAGAGACAGAGAGATGGAAACAGAGACAGGCAGAGAGAGATTCAGTTTTTCCACTTTGCTCCTGGGAAAAGGATGAACTGAATCTGAGATACATATTAAACCAATGACCTAAATTGGGAATAGAGTGATCCTATTTTATATCCCTATGTCATTCTGTTTCACATTTTCTATATCACTGAGAAAAACAAATTCAGATAAGGGATAGAAATTCTCAATTTAGACTCCCAAGTTTACTACTACAACTAAATGATGAACAAATTTTTGTTCATGATCAAGAATCAACAAATCATAGGGAAAAAAAATCACCATCAGTGAGAATCATCAGAAACAAACAAACAAAAAAATAGACCACCAGGATTTCAGACCCTGAAATCTAAAACAAATTATGTATGAAGTTGTTATGATTTGTGTCTGGATGTCCCCCCAAAGCCACATGCAGTCATAGGGGAATGCTTCTAGAATTTGTGAAATTAATTCATGGTCCATTGCTGAGACTATAGGTGTGAATGCTACATTCACCCCATTGTAGGGCCTAAATACAATATAAGGGACAGAATGAGTCTTCTGGCATGCTTCTCCTTTTTTGCTCTTGTTGCTTTTGCTTTCTTCCACTCACCATGAACTGTTACCCCCTGCCATGTGCCACTCTGCCTTGGAGCCAGCCAAATGGCTCCATGTCCAATACCTCAGGGAAAAACATAAATACCGAACAGCTTGATGGTCTTACCCTTATGGCATTGCCAGTTGCATTCTACGTGGTTTCTCCCTTAGAGTTGCTTTGCATGCTATGCTTGGGTTTCCTGTCTTGTCCAACTTCCTGGGAACTCCACGGCTCTTTTGGCTTTATTCTAACAGCCTCATGCACTGTACTCTCAGGGATTCACTGCTTGTCCTTCCAGGCATCTGAAATCTGGGTGAAAGTCTGACTCCACATTCTTTCGTTGTGCATACTTGTAAAACAAGCTCCATATGAATGGTGCCAAGATCTACCTACCCATCAATAGAAGGACCCCTTTGTATCATGGCTGCTGCGACTCTGAGTGAACCAAATCCTAGGGAACTATTTTCCTGGGTTGCTTTTCTCAAGAAGGTTACTTTGCAACTCTCTTCTCAAACTAGAGTCTTTCACTTTTGCACCTTGGAGGTGTTAAGAGTGCAGTCTTGTTAATTCCTTACATGCCCTCCAGGCATCTTTTCTATTATCTTGGTGTAAAATACTTGGATTTAGTTTTCAGTATATGGAAAGCCAGTTTTTCTAGCACCACTTATTAAAGAGGTTATCTTCCTTCCAGTGAACATGTTTGGCCCCTTTGTCAAAGATAAGGTAGCTGAGTGTGTTCGTAGTTGTGGTTGTATCTTCTAATCTATGCCATTGATCTTCAGGTCTGCTTTTATTCCAGTACCATGCTCATTTTATCACGGTAGCTTTGTAGTGAAACTTTAAGTCAGGGATAGTGATGCCTCCTGCCTTGCCTTTGTTTCCCAGAATTGCCTTTGCTATTCTAAGTCTCTTCTGGTTCCAGATGAATTTTAGGAATGATTTCTCTAGATCTGTGAGATATGTTAATGGTATTTTGATTGGAATTGCATTAAATCTGTGTAACAATTTTGGGAGAACGGCCATTTTCACAATGTTTGTTCTTCCTATCCATGAACAAGGAATGTCTTTTCATTTGTTGAAATCCCATTGATTTCTTTTTTCAGAGTAATGTAATTTGCACTAAATAGATCTTTTACTTCCTTTGTTAGATTGATTCATAAGTATTTCATTTTGGGGGATGGTACTGTGAAGGGTGTGATTTCCCTTATTTTTCTCTCAGCGAGTTTGTTGTTTGTGTACAGGAATACTATTGATTTTTGAGTGCTGACTTTGTATCCAGCTACATTGCTGAATTTGTTTATTACATCTAGATGTCTTTGAGTGGAGTTTGGGGGGTCTTCTATGTAGAGTATCATGTCATCTGCAAATAATGATAATTTAACTTCTTCTTTTTCTATCCTTATTCCTCTTCTTTCTCTGTCTTGTCTAAATGCTCTGGCTAATGTTTCCAGAACTATATTGAATAGGAGTAGTGATAGTGGACAGCCTTGTCTTGTTCCTGATTTTAGAGTGAAAACTTTTAGTTTTTGATCATTTAACATGATGCTAGCTGTTAGTTTGTCATGGATGGCTCTTATCAGATTGAGGTAGAGACCATCTATTCTGACTTTTCATAGGGTTTTTATCATGTATGAATGTTGGACTTTATCAAAAGTTTTTTCTGCATCTATTAAAATAATCATGTGATTCTTATGTTTGGTTCTATTGATATGGTGTATTATGTTTATTGATTTGCATATGTTGAACCATTCCTGCATTCCTGGGATGAATCTCACTTCATTGTGGTACATAATCTTCTTGATTACTTGCTACATTCTGTTTGCCAGTATTTTATTGAGGATTTTTGCATCTATGCTCATTAGGGAGATTGGCCTGTAGTTCTCTTTTTAGGGTGGGTCTTTCTCTGGTTTTGGTATGAGGGTAACACTTGCTTTGAGGAATGAGTTAGGAAAAATTGCTTCCCTTTAAATTAAATTGAAGAATTTGAGGAGTGTTGGTATTAAGTCTTCCTTGAATTTCCTATACAATTCAGCTGTGAATCCATCAGGACCTGGGCTTTTTTTTTGCTTGTAAGATTCTAACTACATTTTCAATTTCATTAACTGAAATTGTGTTATTTAGTGATTTCACATCTTCTTGATCCAGCTTTGGTAATTCATATGTTTCTAGGAATCTGTCATTTCTTCTGTGTTATCAAACCTATGAGAGGAAAGGTTTTTGAAGTAGGTATTGATCTTCTGTGTTTCCTCAGGGTCTGTAGTGATTTTGCCCTTTTCATTCCTTTTTGCATGAATTTGAGTTTTTTCTTTTCTTTTTTAAATTAGGTTAGCTCGAGGCTCATCAATTTTATTTATTCTTTCAAAGAATGAACTCTTTTATTTGTTAATTCTTTGTATTGTTTTCTTACTTTCTATTGCATTAATTTCTGCTCTGATCTTTCGAATTTCCTCCCTACTTTTGGCTTTGGGCTTGACTTGCTCCTCTTTTTCTAGATGTTTGAGGTGTAGCATTAGGTTGTTTATTTGTGTTTGTTCTGTTTTCCTGATGTGAGAATTCACCGCAATAAATTTCCTTAGAGGACTGCTTTCATTTTATCCTACAGGTTCTGCTAAGTTGTATTTGTATTTTTGTTTGCTTGTAAGTATTGTTTAATTTCTTCTTTAATTTTCTCTGTGACCCATTGATAGTTCAGGAGTGTAGTATTTAATTTCCATGTGTTTATGGAGTTTTCACAGTTTCTTTTGTCATTAATTTCCAGTTTCATGGCATTATGATCAGATAATATGCATGGGATAATTTCAATTTTTTGCATTTATTTGAGCATGTTCTATAGGCTAGTATGTGGTCTGTTTTAGAGAATGTCCCATATGGAGCTGAGAAGAATGTATATTCTGATGTTGTTTGGTGAAACACTCTTTACATGTCTACAAAGTCCATTTTGTTCACAAGTTTGATTCAGTTCTGCTATTTCTTTGTTGGTTTTCTGTCTAGTTGATCTGTCTCTTTGAGTCGATGAGTTGTTAAGATCTCCCATTATAATTGTGCTATAGCTTATTTGATTCATCATTTCTATTAATATTTGTTTTATATAGCTGGGTGCTCCCATATTTGGTGCATATATATTTAAGATTGTTATCTCTTCCTTTTCAAATTTTCCCCTAACTAGTATGTAGTGACTTCATCTTTTTTTTTTTTTTGAGATTGAAAATTTTTTTGTTTTAAAAAGAAAAACAGAAAAAAGGGTAGAAATAGTACAGAAATTCAAAAAAAAAGTAAGAAATCAAAACTAGTTAATATATTACATATTGTTATCTTAGAAGTAGTCTTCATCTCTTTTGTTCATTCTTGGTTTGAAGATCACATTGTCTGCAAACAGATTAGCTATCCCTGTTTTTATATGGGTTCCTGTTGCTTGAAGTATTGTTTTCAATTCTTTGACTTTCAGTGTACGAATTTCCTTTTGGGTTAGATGGGTTTATTGTATACAGCATATGGTTGGATGTTGTTTCTTGATCCATTCTGCCAGTTGTTTCTTTTAACTGGTGAATTGAGGTCATTTACAGTAATGGTTATAACTGATATATGTTGGCTTATTTTTGTCATGTTATCTTTCTGCTATTTGGTTCTTTAACTTTCTCCACTGTTTAATTGTTTTCCCTGCTTGGTGGTTTTTTCTTTGGTGTTCTTGAGGTCATAGTTATTTTATGTCTATCTAGAATATCTTTCAGTATTCTTTGCAGGGTTGGTTTGATGGTCATGAAGTTCTTCATCTGTTCTTTGTCATGGAAATATCTTATTTCTCCACTGATTTTGAAGGATAGTTTTGCAGGGTACACCAATCTGGGTTGGAAGTTGTTTTCCTTTAGGATTTGAAATACTTCATGCTTTTCTTGACTTGATTGTTTGTGTTGAGAAGTCTGCTGTCTTTCTGTTGGGCTTTCCTTTATAGGCGATTTGTTTCTTTTCTCTAACAGATCTTAATAGTCTGCCCTTATGTCGAATTTCTGGGATGTTGATTATTATATTCCTGGGTGTAGATTTACTTTGGTTGTGGCTCATTGGAGTTCTATATGCTCCACTTATCTGTATGCCAGTTTCCTTTCCCATGTTAGGAAAATTTTTGACTATTACTTCTGTAAATAGTCTTTTTATATCATTTGTGTTTTCATCTTCTTTTTCATTTACACCTTTCGATCTTATATTGTTTTTCTTTGCATCATCTTGCAAGTGTTGAATTGTTATTTCCTGATTCCTTGTTATTTTTAAAAGATCTTTCCTTTCCTGTTTACTAGCTGCAATCTTGTCTTTGAGTTCTGAAAGTCTATCTTCACATTTATTCAGGCAGTTTCACCAGCTTTTAATGGAATTTTTGATTTCCTGAATATCTCTTTGAATGTTTCATGCTTTCTAATTCTTTCTTATATTGTTCATTCAAGGTTTCCATTGTCTTGCAGTACTCCTTTATCTTTTTAACTATGTCTTCTTTAGATGTGTTCAGCATTTGTTTTATTACATTTAGCAATTCTTGTTTTACCTGGGAGATAATTTCTGATCTGAGTTCCTTTACAGCTTCATGGAGTTATTTCTTTACTTCAGTTGCTATCATTTCAGAAGTTCCAGATGCATGCCTTATACTTTCTTCTATGTCCATGTCTTCTAGACTTGGTTGGGATGGGCTGGAGGTTTGAGATTGCATTTTGCTCTTTGTTTTGTCATTTTCCTGTATTTCCGTGGGGCAGCTGAATGCAAAATCTCAGTTGTTTCCTCGATTGAGAATGGCTGTCTGTACTGCAGGGAGTTTCCTCAGTTGAGTGGGGGTCATTAGGCAGGCTTTACCAGGTCCTTAGTGGCACTAGAAGGCTCCCTGAATAGGGGGAGTATGCTGGGTGGACCTTCAGCACACCCCATGTGGCACACTGAAGTTCCCTGGCTGCTTGAGGTTGCTGGGCAGGGCCCTACCATGTTCTGAGTGGCATACCAAGGCTGAACAGTTAGGCGGAACTCACTTGGAAGGCCTTCAGCTCACCCCACTCAGTGTACAGAGGCTCCCCAGCTACTTGGGGTCCCTGGGTGGAGCCCAACCAGGACCGAAGCAATGTACCAAAGGTCCCCAGCTGTTTGGGGATGCTGGGTGGGACCCTATGAGGTTCCACATGAGGTACCAAGGCTGCAGGGCTAGGTAGAATTCACTGTGCAGGCCTTCAGTTCATGCCACTCAGTGCACAGAGGCTCTCCAGCTACTTGGGGTTGCTGTGATATGATATATCTGACAAAGGACTTGTATCCACAATATATGGAGAATTTTAACAACCCAACAAAAAGATGGTTAACCTAACTTAAGAGTTTAGCTAAGCACCTAAATAGACATTTCTTCAAAATGGGTATACAGATGGTCAATAAGCACAAGAAAAGTCATTCACCATGGTAGTCATGAGTTACAGGACAAATGAAAACTAAATCAAACCCATCACACTGACTAATACAGCTATAACAACAATAAGTGTTCACAACAATATGGAAAAATCAGAGCCCTTATGCACTGCTGGCAGCAATGTAAAATATTACAAATACAACATTTCCACAGCCAGCACTGTCTTCTCATCTCTCATATAATTAAATCCAAATCCTATACAATGTGGCTGCAGGTTACCTCTTTGACTTCATTTTGTGATACTGACTACTCCAGTCACAATGTTCTTTTTCCTTTCCCTTCTAAGCCAGGCTTTGGTACCTTATGTGTATCGCCTCAAGGCCTTTGTGCCTACTGTCAAGTAGCTAACTAAATATAAATTGGTCCTAGTTAAGAAATGATGAAAAAAAGTCCCACGATCCAATATTTATGATTTGTTCCATGCTGTACACTCATAATCCAATAAAAGAAAACCCTTTCAGTTCCTGATGTGAAAGAAGCAGTATCTTCTTTTGAAGAATTCTTGGGAATATTTTACACATATGATAGAGGAATCATTTACACATTATTTTTACCCCAAATTATCTAATTGCTAAAGCAAATACTATCTCTCTATGGCAGTTAGGCAATTCGCAGAGATTTTCTGAAGTACACATATATCATCACCACCCTCAACTCCCAATTCTTTCACAAATTCCCACCATGAAGAAAAGTGTTTTCTTTATTAAATATTCTCTTTCAAGAAATTTGAAGAAGTTTGAGAAATGTATGTTTAATGAGATTTTGAATGATCACTTGAACTTGGAGGAATAACTCCTTTATCACAGCCATCTCCTGTTCTTTCAGGAAAAACTGTGATCTTGGCTATTATCTGAACATTTTATGGGCAGAAAATGAAAATTGAAGACAAGAGGATCATGATTTGAGTCATAATCTGGTTTTTTAATTAAAATGATTTTTAAAGTAGTATGATCCTCCACCTCAGCCCATGTGTAATAATTGCCTGAGTGAACTTCCTTCATAGAAAATAACATAAAGGATCCTTTTAGCTCAGCACAGCTTGCAACATATTCAGAAAATGAAAAATAAAATCAGAACCTAAGCATAGTAGTTTGTACCTGTAAGCCAGTCAGTCTTGGAAGCTGAGGCAGAAGGACTGTAAGTTTAAGCCCAGCCTAAGCAACTTAGTGAGACCCTGCCTCAAAATAAAAATAAACAACAAATTTTAAATCTGGGGATGTGGATCAGTGTGAAAGTCTTGGGTTCAATCTCCAGTACCATCAGTATCACCAAAAATCAGGGGGGAAAAGGAAGGAGTAGAAGTACAGAAAAAATGTAGCTTGGAAATTTGGTTGCATGTGGTGGTTGGAATTTATTCCCAGTCTAAGAGTAAAAATTGGTGCTCTTTAGTCTAATTTACCAGAACCTCTTAGCCAACTGGGCTTTGATGGCCTTAGCTCTGTATTTCTGCTCACACAGACAGTGGGAGCTCAGCAGCATCTCCTAACATCTGCTCCCTAGACTCAGGAGCTCAAGGAGAAGAGCTCTGATTGAGTCCCAGGGGTTCTTGAAACAGTCCCCATAAGAGATTCTAGAGTGGAAAGAACAACATTATGAAGAGAGAGCTGCGCATAGTCTGGTGTGCACACCTACATGTGTCTTCCAGTCCCAAAGCAAATTCATCCAAGTCTTTTTTTCTTTTCAGGAGATATCTCGACATTTTGACAGTCTTTGTGGTTTTTACTTAATGACAGAAACAGAATGTTGAGTTCTAACCTCCCTTGGTGTATTTATCATTGATATGAAAAGTGTGTCTGCTTTTATGTGGAGGTAAAGAGGCTTAACAGGCAGGACTGTAATAAGAAGATCTGAAAAACAGCTATGTGATAACGAATAATGATGATGATGATGTAAAAATACTAATATTTATACAAGCTTAAATGTGCTAGGCACTTTGCTAAGGTCTTGTTAGAAAATACATAAATTTGATCTTCATAAAAACTCAGATACTTATTGTTATATGTATTATTATCATCTTTATTTTGCAGATGAGGAAATTGAGGCATAGAGAATTTAATTATATCTCTGCTGCTTTCTTAAAAGGATGGAAGATCATCTTGCTTCATCTTTTTAAAAAATGGCTATTTAAAAAGTTTTTCCAAATTCTTACATTAAATAAACCCTTTAATTGAAAAGCCTTATATGCTGTAGGCATTATCTAGAAAGTATAATGTGTTATCATCCATTAAAATCATAATATGAATTATTTTATCAGATTAGCTAGCAAAGAGCAGAGCCTTAATTAAGAGGAAGACAAACCATTTAAACTTTAGGAGAATGAAAAATTCAAGATATTTCTGAAAAATACCTGCTTTTTGTGGTCAAGGATGATGACTCTTATCTTAGCATTTCCAGGCGCTAATGAATGGCTGGATGTCAAGAAGGTGCTCGGAAATTTTACAGGATATTTGGATAGGTGGGTGGGTGGATGGATGGATGGATGGATGGATGGATGGATGAAGGAAGGAAGCAAGGAATTTTTCTCTCTAAACACAACTAGCTTCCATGAGTAAGTAGTCAGTGGGGAAAAGGAAGAGAAATAAAGGTCAATAAGGTTATTCCAAATTAGGAAGAAAGAGAACTGGTTGCCTTCAGAAAGGCAAGTGGAAAAAGGGGTAAGGAAAGACACTCCTTTTTAGCTTCATTCTTGTGCCTCTCAGATTTTGTGTCTTTGGGCATAACTTGCCTATCCCAAAAACTAATTTGTTGGTACATAAAAGGACAAGTAGACAGGGTGAGCCCTCTTTCTCAGTGGCCTGCTATCACTATGCAGAGCATACTTCTTTTCCTGCCTTTAAGAAGTGTAAAACCTCTGTATCTTTTGCTATCTAGTCTTGTCCAATTCTTTGTTCAGGACAATAACCTGCAAGAAATTTCTGGAAAGATAGCACAACACCCCAAGACTCTGGCAATAAATCCAATT
Organism: Dasyprocta punctata; assembly: GCA_004363535.1. Lineage (NCBI taxonomy): Eukaryota > Metazoa > Chordata > Mammalia > Rodentia > Dasyproctidae > Dasyprocta > Dasyprocta punctata. The sequence goes on along the minus strand of RJWM01003089.1, from coordinate 108,862 downwards.
TTCTATTTCTTTGAATCAATACCTTCCAAGTGGCCTGGTCATGTCTACTTGTCCTCTCCAGGTATCTGATGTCAAGCATGGTAGGCCCTCAAAGTTCTTCTGTTGAACAAAGGATGAAAACCACTTTGTCAAGATTGCAGAAAATTCATCTAGGATGGAAAATGCATTGATTTTTTGCAAAACCTCAGGGAAAGACTAGGAGAAAGAGACTGCCAGAAAAGGCTGCCACACAAAGGAAGAGGGAAGTCACAGTGCTGGGAGACACCAAAGGGACCAGGGAATGCAGGAACACCAGTGTTTGTATCTTTTCTGTCTATGTACACAGTCCATGAGACTAAATTACAGTCATGGGGATCTACCCTAAGAACTATTAAAGGTGGAGAGACCAAAGCTTCCTCCCTACACTATGAGAACCAAGTCTCCTGCAGCTCATGTCCACTCTGGACCCTGCCATGTCAGAGGTTGGATGAAGACTGGCTCCAAGAGCTTCTCTGAATGGCTTGATGGAAGCCTGACATAAAGACCATTAGGAAGGGTATATCCTGGCTACAGAATATTGAATTCATTGATTCCAAAAGTGAGGGATCTGCTTTCTCTGTCACTGGTCCACCTTTTACCTGGCCCACAACCTCAAACGCTGAGAGAAACTAACTCTGTTTTACTTTCTTTTTTTTAGACAGGGTCTTGCTAAATCACTAAATTACCCAGGCTGGATTCAAGCATGCAATACTCCTGCCTTCATCTCTCAGCATGCTGGAATTATAGGTGTGTGCCACCACATCCCGGCTCATTAGGTCTTTTTTATACATATCCTTGTAGGCTTTTAGAAATTATCTGCCCCTTAAGTCATCTTACTGTTAGGTAATGTAGTATCCTTTTAATAGTAGACTGATACATCAATAGAGATGCATTTGATCTTTTAAAATTCTATAAAGAAAATTTTCTTCAAAGTCAAAGATAGGATTGAGCTCTTTTTTTCTTCTTCTTCTTATACTCCAGGATTTTGAACATTTTTCTTTCAGGTTTAATGTTGATAATAGAGGATTCAGAGATATATATTGATTATGATACTGACATATGTGAATAAGGATGTACTATCAAAATAGTAACACTCATTAACTAACGCATTTTCAAGAACAGTTCACCAATAGGCATCAAAAGTCTTTCAAAATTATACATATCATTGGCTGACATTGTAATTAGTATTACAGTACTGTGCTAACATATATGAGGACCTCCACCCCCAACCAAAAGTGTATCTATAGACCTGATAATATCCTTTGCAGAAATTTATCAGAGGAAAATAACTGGATGCATGGACAAAGGTGTATGACTAATGCATGCTTGTTTATAATGGGACAAATTAGAAACTCTTTTTATGTCATCATCAGAGATTTGTTAGCTAAGGGATAGCATATTCATGCAATAGATTAAATTATACTAATTAAGAGTACTGTTATAGAACAACATACGTCATCTTGAGATAATGTAAAAAGTATGTGATCAGTGAAAAATTCGAGTTACAAAGCTTCTTTATACTATGTAAGGGGTTATGAGAACAAACCACTCTGAAATATGTGTCTTTGGCACATGGATTATTGTAAACTAAAATTCATTCAGAATGAGAAGACCCAGGAAAAGCTCCACAATCAGGGCACAAGATTTCCTTTTGTAAAGGAAATGTCCTTTGGTAGAGTCAGTACCAGGAAGAAGAAGACTCCGCAGTTCTTATCAATACAGAAGGCACTGAGTTAAGTCTGTGTAAGAAATGACTATTCGCTGCACTGTTCCTGGTCCCCTTCCCATCACAAGCTTTCACCACCCAGAAGTGCTAAGACCCATCCCTCTGTTTAGCCAATTGAGGTAGATAAGCCCAAGTTCTAAGTATTCTTGAGTTATTTATCTCTGTGTGCTCCCACATATGCAGAATGATCAAAAAAATAGCAAATGTCTAAATTTTTTTTAAAAATTATTACAGAACCGGGCATGGTGGTACACACCTTTAATACCAGCACTCAGGAGGCTGAGGTAGTTAGAGCATTGTGAGTTCGAGGCTGGCTTGGGCTACAACATGAGCAAGGCTGGTCTGAACTACATAGTGCACTGCTGTCTCAAAAAAAATAGGGCTGGGAGTTTGGCTCAGTGACTTAAAGTGCCTGCCTGGTGGGTGCAAGGTTGTGAGTTCAATCCCCAGTCCCAAAAAAAAAAAAATTATTATAGAAAAGACATGCTGCCATTAATTTCCCTCAAAACACTCCCCCTCTCTTCAGTCACACTTATCTCATCATTCTTGCCACTTTCTGAAGCAGTTCAGGAAGTCCTTTTTTGTGTCTGTTTGTGTTTGCCTAAATGTCCCAAATGGGTTCAAAACACTTACTCTGCATGGTCATTTTAACTTTGGGGAAGAACCAGAAGTTCTACAGTGCCAGAGCCAATGAATAAACTCGATGAAGACACACAATCATGTTTTTACGAGCTGCTTTTCCATTGGCTAGCACTTGGAACTGCATCCACCAATTTTTTTTATCACATCTCTTTCAAAGCAAAGGAGTAGTCCAAGGGGAATTAACAGCAGTGTTTCCTTATAATTTGCATATTTTGATCACCCCTTGTATAAGTACAATGCCTGTGTTCATAAACTTGTGCTTGTTTTTCTCCTGAAAAATCTGTTTTTAACCAGTCTAACTCATAGGTTCCCAGCAGAAGAATGTAATGTGGCAAGAGGAAAAGAATTTTCCTCCCCTGTAGCTGATCCTATAGTTGTATAAAACCAAAAAGCATAGAAATACTACACACAAAAAAGTAATAGCAATTACTTTGGGATGGTGGAATTATAAACGAATTTTATTCTTTTCTTATCAATGTGCCCTAAACTTTTGACAGTAATCACATATGCTTCATTTAATTTTTGAAATGTAATAAAAATCCTACCAAAAAAAGGACAAGTGGAAACATACAAGACAAATATTCTCTATTTCACAACTCTGCCATGAGTCTGACTAGACTGTATCAACAACATTCCATTCTACAAAAACTTAACTTTCTCTAGTACCTTGTTATTCCATTGTTCTGTTTATTAGATCAGATAATAGAAGCCATGATCCAAATAACTTTCAGTATGCAAGTCCATCTGAAAGAAATGGATCACCAAAAACCACCACAAACCCATACAAAAGGCCTGGGTGCTGCACAATTGGTTGCCTTAAACTGCAAAAGGGACCACTGCTAAGTTTAGGCCACCATATACATAATGCATACATAATTCCCAGCATTATTTCATTATTACTGTGATTAGTGAAATTCTAAAGTCCAGTGAATTTTCAAAGAGAAAATGCAAACAGAAAATATGAGGCTTACCTACCTCCATTACCCCGTGTTCTGTCTGCCACTGACCACCATGCAGTTTGGACTAATTCACTCAACTTCTCAGATGGTTTTTCGCATATGTTAAAATTAAAAAATTGGCAGTTTGGTATTTTACCAGGTCATGGAAATGAATAGAAGTAACTGGGAATGTACATTGTAAATAAAGCTCCATACACAAATACAAAGGCACAATTCTTGCTTTCCTGGTATGGATCTATCCTCTATTTACAGAGCTGTTCCAGAAATTTCCAGCCCAATGTTCTCTCCCCTGTCTGTGGAATATTGCCCAACAATAAAAGCTCTTTAAAGAATGAAAGCACATAGAAGACTTTATCTGTTGGGAAGTCGTTGCTTCAGAATATTGCTCAGTTGTTCTCAGGTAACCCAAAGCTCTCTGCCTGCTTTGTTCCCTGTACGATATGCCCATCATGGTCTCTCTCCCAGTTATGCACCATGTGATTTTGGAGGGATATAGTGGCCTATCTAATGCTCAATTTCATAATTACAAAATGAGGATAGTAGTGTTCCTCTTCCTTATCTACAGGCTTATAGTGTAGAAATCAAGACAGTATGTCAAGGCATTTCAAAAATGCTAAAGACTAAAAGCTTTATCATTGCCTATATTGTTCCTCCTTATGGAAAGTAAGCACCACTAGGGCAGTGAGTTTTGCCTGTTTTATTTTTTTATGTACTCCAGCACTTAAGAGTAATGCCTAGCATAGTTGGCTTTCAATGGACATTTGTTAAAAATGAAATAATAAATATAAGAACTACACACTGTCATCAGTATTATGCTTCTAAGAATTCATATAAAACTTAAGGTCTAAAAAAAAACTTAAGATCTGAAGCTTAAAGCACCCATTTTGTGTACATTCTCATTAATGTGTAATTTTTATCTCTCAATTTACATTCCACATTAGGAAGCAATTTTCCTCTTAAACAAAAGAAACAGAACATTTAAAAAAGTGTCCCAGTCTTTGATCAGTTATCTCTGGATATTCTCTGAACTAATTAATTTTGCTGTTTAAAAATAGTATCTAATATAATAATAAGATAGATGTTAATTTTTTTAAAATTAGATGCTGCTAAGGCAGGAACTGAAAAGTACTTTTTGAAAACTATCTCTCTAAATTTCCCCATTTTTATTGGCTTCAAATCATTCTAAAAAGTCATTGTGTCTCATCCATGGGTAGATGCAGGACCCACAGGTCTGCACCTTTCTCTTATTTAGGGTAAATTTTGAACACTTAGACCTATTCACCATTAACACCCTTCCTGTGGTATAACTAATTAATCTGTGTTAAAAATAAACAAACCTAAATTAGGTTGCAATGCTGTATACCTGCAATCCCAGCTATTTGACAGAATCAGACAAGAGGACTGCAAGTTCAAAGCCAGTCTAGGTAACTTAGTAAAACCTCATCTCAAAAAAGAGTTAAAAAAACCTGAAAATTATTTACACCCTATCACCCTCATTAAATGTAATAATAAAAATTATAAGCATCTAAATGCCCAGTAATAAAAAGTTGACAATTTTAAAAAACTAATTATTCTTAATGGTGAATGTTAGGGGGGGAAAATAACATCTAGAAGGTTACTTGTTCTCAGTAGACACAATTCTTCATATATGTATTTGATTTAACTTATAAGCCACAAACATCATGTCACTTGACACTCTCTACCTACACAAGAATAAGTAAAACCAGAATGCACTTATTTTGCAAATTAGGAAGTATGCACCATAAGTTTATGGGGTCTGCCTTTGGACAATCCCCAATGGTAATTGTAGTACTCAAAAGCCTGAGACAGACCACAAGAACCCCATGCCCCAATAGGCACATCCTGCATAATCATCTCTCATTAAGTGTGAATGGGACATGTGACTACGACAAAGCATTGCCATGATTATGGCACATTACATGGCAGAAGGGATGCTGCAGATGAAATTAATGTTCCTAATCAGGTAGCTTTGAATTCATCAAAAAAGGAGATTATCCTGGGTGGGCTTGACCTAATCAATGGAGCCCTTAAAAGCAGTTTGAAATTCAAATTGACCAAGAAATTCTGGACATAAAGGGGGAAATTGCATGGTGTGGCATGGAGCACATGACAAGGTATGGCAGGTGGCCTCCTGGAGCTGAGATCAGCCTCTACTTGGAAACTATCAAGAAAGAAGTTATCTTAGTCCTACAGGTGCAAGAAAATGAATTCTGCCCACATAAATAAGGGAGTTTGGAAATGGATGATTCCTGAGCTGAACCTCGAGATAAGGACACAGCTGCTTAAGACTTATTTTAGGCTTGTAAGACCCTGAGCTGAAGAACTGGTAACCAGGGCCCAGACTCCTGATCCATGGACACTTTCAGATAATAAATTCATGCTATTTCAAGCCATTAAGTGTGTAGTAACTTTTTACTCAGCAATGAAAAAAAAAAACTCATACAATGACAAAACATATTTTAGGATCAAGTTACTACCTGGTGATTAGTTTTCAAGTCTGGTACATTTCATGCCCTATTTCAGTTTTATAGTTCTAACATCTAACATGTATAGCATAAATACAAGCAGTAATGCACATTTCCTCATCTCTTTCTCTTCAATCGCATCAAAAATAAATACCAAACAAATGTATGAGTCTCTTTCCTTTGCTAGCCTGGAAACTCATTGGCTATATCCAATTCTCAGTGCGTTAGCATCAAAATAGTTTCTAGCAGAAAGCACTAAATAAATATTGTTGAATAAAAGAAGAAAGGGGTAAGTGAAGTCTTTCCTTACTACAGGATTTTTGCAAAAATTAAATTTGCACAAAAACAGAGAGGATAAGCTACATGTCTGCAAGACCAAGAAAAGCAGCTTCCATCCTCTCGAATAAATTTGTGGGACCACTCCAATTGACAGGGTTATCAGGCAAGCTCCAAGTCAGGAAGTTTTGCATCACACACTCTGGTACCATGCTGTTTGCCATTCTGATTTCCTAGGGGAAAAAGAAAAAGTTCACAAGTTCACCCAATTGCTGTCAAATCAGCCTCCCTACTTACCTCCCTCTGTAGCAGCTGCTTCTGGCTTTCAGTCTCATTAGAGTGAAAGGGCACTGCTTCTCATTTGTCACCTCCATAGGCAAACGGAGGTCTTTGAGAAAGCGATCCAACCACACATAGAGTAATTTTTCAAGACAGTGGTATTCAGTAAACATTGCCATAGAGTGCAAAGGCCACATTTCCAGAATCTTCATGGCAGAAGATAGGATCCTTTCCTTCTCCCACTGGGAGAGCACAGATACTCCGAGTCTCCTCCCAACAATCACTAGAAACATTGCCTAACATGATAGAAATCCAGTGTTCCCTCCTTCATTAATCAAATTCAATGTGCACGTTGTCAGGATGCAGGGGTAATTGCCTTTCCTTTCCCCTCATTATGGTGCATTTGGGGAGAAGGTAAACACAGACCTATTTGCCCAGGTGACTGCAATAGCCTCAAAGTTGATCTTCCTCTTCCAATTCCCATATTTTAATCTACTGAGACTTATCTTTCTAAAATTCAGATGACATTTGACCCTGTGCACACCGTGCTACTCTACACTCAAAGCAAACACTATCTTTAATTCTTTCCAAGTTTTAGATAAAACCTGGACAGTCCAGAATGAGTTACAAGGCTGTATTTGTATGATCTCCTTAAGCCCTCCAATCTCTGACACCTTGCACTCAGCTCTGTACCAATATTGAACTTTCTTGCAAGTCTGGAGACCCTCCTGATAGGTCTTGCATGCTATTTATCCACTGAAAATATTCTCCCTCTACTTCTCTTACCTTATTTTAAACTGGAGCCATTCCCACAGATTCCAACATAGAACCATTTCACTAAAAACCCTCTCTGACTCACCCAGGGTGGGATAGGTCACTTAGCAAGATGTCTTCCTTCCTCCCTAGTTATTAAGGTACTCCATACCCTAAAGGAATTGCTTATGTATGATTCTTTTTCCTTTGCTGGGCTAGAAACTCAATGGCTATATCAAACTCAATGCTTTAGCATCAAAATCATTTCTGGCAGAAAGCAGTAAATAAATATTGTTGAATAAAAGAAGAAAGAGATAAGTGAATGAAGTCTTTGTTTACTATTGTTGAAAAATTATTTTTGCATATTAAAAGCCTTCCAGAATGAAGGCTTAACTCAATTTTCTTCATTCTCTTATGTAATAACCACATAACAATAGCAATCTGTAACATCCAGTCAAACTGAAGCACCCATTATTTTCAATTTGTGCTCCAAAAAGTTCTACCTTTGTGCCTTGTTCATACTATTTCTTCACCAAGGATGCCCACATACCAGATTCCTACTTTCAAGACATTTCATCTGTAAAGTCTTGCTTGATTCCCCTGATGCAAAATTCGTTTCCTCCTGTTCTTACAGCATGACGTGTGTGCCTTCTCTTCAGCACTTTAGATATTTGGTCTTGAATTGTTCATGCATCTGTCTCTTCAACTGAAGATTAAATTCCCTAAAGACAACAATGTTTTAGTCATCACAGAATCTGAAATGGTTCTCAATAAATATTTATAGTATTACACAATGTAAAGTTCACTTTGTGCAAGATAATTGTATGATTTTAGAGCTACAAGTACAATAGTAATAATAACATTAATTTGAAATAATGATAATACAATGATATAATAACTTCTAGTCAAAAATACATCAATCTCTGGTTTAATAACTTATATTCATTACATGTGACACTCAAAATTGCATAGTGGATGTATTGCCATCTACATGTACAGAGGAGGAAACTAAAAATTAATTTGCAGAAGCTGACTGTATTGGTCAGATTTCTACTGGTGAAAACATCCAGTATTCAAAATTTAAAGGAAAAATGTTTTTTGGCTTATGGTTTCAGAGGTTGTAGTCCATGGTTATCTGGCTCTAAGGAAGAAACATCATGATGGAAGTACATGGTAGAGGAAAGCTGCTCAACTCAAGGCATCTGGAATGCAGAGAGTAGGGAGAGTCTAAGAAGAGAGAGCCAGGATCCAGATATAGTATTAAGGGTGACACTCCCACGATCAACCTCCTTCAACTAGCACACACGTTCTAATAACTCACTCAGCTATGAACTCATCAATGGGTTACCCCACTGATTAAGTTAGTGACTTCAGAACCCAGTCACCCCTCCAACATCCTCTTTATCCAGTCAAATTAGCAATCAAGTTTAGCCTGCACATGGATAGAGATCACATGGTGACCAAATGGAAGACTCAAAATTTGACTTAAGGCTTTCTGGCCCAAGTTCCTGAGTCTGTTCTATTAATACTCTGTCTTTGGTCTCTAACTTGCAATATGAATTTAAATGTTTACATCATTTCAATAACTTAAGTCTCTAAAGTGAAGCCAGGCTTTTCTTTTCCTACAAGGTCCTTTTGTGCTTGAAAGTTTCACAAAATCTTTTCTGTCAGTGACACAGCACCTGTCTGGCAAGTGCGAGGTCTTGAGTTCAATTCCCAGTACCAAAAAAAAAAAAATACCTTTTATGGAGTCATGCCTACTCTGGCTGGCAGGTCACAAGTTGTCAGTGATCTATTACAGAGAGTTCAGTCCCTAGTACATGTCTCGTACATATGCCCATGGATGGTGTCCATAAACTGGAGAACTCTAGCATGGACCTACTCTGCAAACCTGTAAATGATATATACTTTTCCAAAACCCGTTGTAAAGCAAATCCCTCTGGACTTGCAGTAACTGAATCATGAGTATGAATTCTTTGAAAGGAAAAGTTAAGGGAAAAAAGGGGCCACACTAGGCAAGGTAACAACATCTGAGGGGTGGGGCTTGGCATTTTATCACACTCTGCTAACTGATTTTCCAGTTCCCTAGCACTAAACTAATCACTTCATTTCACTATCCTGTTTAATCCTTAAAACTCTACATGTTTAATGCTGCTCTATCCAATGTAGAAGTAGAAACACTGACACTTAGAGTTGTTGAACACTATTGCAGTCTTGGAGCTAAGAAGTAGAAGAGCTGTAATCAAACACAAATCTGTCTAACTCTTAGGTTCAGACTCATAGCAATTCAAATACATTTTTTCTAATATCTAGATAGCTGCACTGCAAGCACTGCCTAAGCTCATGTCTAAGGCATATGCTTAGAATTGCTCTCTTTCTGCGTAAGTACTTAGAACAAAACAAAGAGAGCCCCCAGGCACACCAAGTCAAATAACTTCTCATCCCAGGGTCTTTCAAATCCCAAAGCTACTTTCCCAAGCATCTGGGTATTTGTCCCAAATCCTGACCTATTTCCAACTTGTGTAATTACACTGTTTTTCTAATTGCCTTTGGGTATTCTGCTGGATGGAACCATCACACAGCCTATCCTCAGCCGCTAAACAAAGTTGCTAGGCAGCCATTAAACAGCTGTTTCTATCCACCAGAAGAGGTAGATATATATCTAAAGGGAATGAAAATAATCTTTCAGACTTTCACAACTTAAAACAACAGAAAATTGCCTGGGAGTTCTATTGGGGGACAAAGGTCCTAAATTTTGAAGATGTGCACTTTTAAAAGATTAAACCAGAGTTCAAACTGTAGCCTTAAAGAACTACTGAATTATTACATTTTTAAAAGCAAATAATTCTTTTAGAGATGAAATAATCATCCTTTCTCCCTTTCCAAGGTGTTTTCACTATTTTTAAATTCTATCTTTTTTATCAAAGTTACTCTAGTAATAGAAGGAAAAAGTTAACTGCTCAGTGCAGGAAATAATCATGCAAAGAATGAAGCACCATCACTTATGGAGTCTAAATAAAAGCCAATAGTCTCGAATCTTAGACACAAAGACCTTTACAACTAGAATGTGTCCCATTCAATTCAAACCAAAAACTGACCATGAAAGGATAATTGGTCCTCAAGGTCTTCGGATGCATTGAAATAATAACAGCAACTAACATATATTGGGCAATACATAACAGATAATTCATGCATTGTCTCATTGAAACCTCAGTAAAATCCAGTGAGATAGTTACTACTATTGCCACCACTTTACAGGTAAGCAAATAGAACCTCAGAAAGTTCAAGGTGCTTTTCGGGTGCCCCATGCCTAGCAAATGCTGGAACCAGGACTCAAAACCAGTATCTCAGACTCTAAATTTCCATCCTTTATTTGTATTCTGTGCTATGTCCATATATTTTCAGTACTGTGTTTTCTTCCTGGAAAATTTCCAGGGTCTTGCCCAGAATGGGGATATGATTCATTCTGCCAAAGAAAGCAGTTCTCAGAACTGAACTGCATACTTAACTGTTAGGAAAAAACTTTCTGAAGATGAAATGAATAATGAATAATCAATTGGAAGAGAAATCCAGTCTGAGAAGGAGAAGGCAGCAGTATCTAAAAGATTTAGCACACTTCTCTTTTGAAAAGAAAATGGAAGGAAACATGGAGGTCATTACTTCCAACTGCCTCTTTGAAAAGATAGGAAGAAAGGGTGTGACATTTTCAAAGTCTCCATGTTTCTTTAGTGACACAAATATGATAGCATTCTTGAAGTGCTTCACAATTGTCACTATTATCATTGCTAGTGTTAGTACTAGTAGTTAAAGTATTAGTACCAGTAGTAGTGATCCAATTGCTGTGACTTGACTGAAAAGCCTGGGAGATACCTGGCTTCAGCTGTTTTGCTGTGTTCCCCAGTAAGTAGGCATGAAGACATGCACTGGCACTTTTTATGTCATGGTGAAATACAGGACTACAGCGCTGGCAAGGCAGTGTTTATGACAATACGGTCCTCATCATCCCACTCTCACATACACACAGACACTCTCTGCTCAGTCTTTTGTTGAATTTTCTTTCAATCTTGTATTGTTATCTAAGTGTGTTTATTTATTTGGATGTTTACTATCAGTCCCCTATACACATTATGTAATGTAAGATCCTGGAGACAGTACATCATGTCTGTCATCAGTATCACTATATCTTCTGAGCTGTCACAATGCTTCCTGAGTAAGTGAGAGAGGCTATCAGTGACATGAATCTGTCTAAGTACATGAATAATGTTACCTTTTGAACAGATCTGTCTGGTGTAAGATGGATTCTATAGCAACAACAACAAGGGTAGGAGGAACCTGTATATATTTTTACATCTTACTATGATGTAATGCATGGCATAATACATTTTAATAAATAAAACTTATAAGTAGCATACACCCTTCTCAGCCCCTAGGAAGCAGAAAGAACAGTCCTGACCTTCGTCCTAGCATGTTCTGTGATGAAAATAAATGTGGACATTACCTAATACTCACCACATCTTGGTTCATAAGTTCAATAAAGCTTAGTTTGCCCACATGACTTTTGAGATTTCAGACGCTGTCTTAGTCCCGAGATAGAAGGTATCTTGGGCCCAAGAATCTATTCTTCAAGAGGATCAATAGTGAAATAAAGAGCAAAATCTGTAAGCAACAGATCACTGTTTCCAAAAACACATGACTGGAATTATGATGGTCCTTGCATAACAGGTTTGCAACTGCACCTAATAGAAAATATCTTATATAAAACCTTGAGGAGAAAATTTTAGTCATATGATGTTAAGATGAAATTACAGAAATGTAAATATTGTACACTGAATGTGCTAGGAATATGGAGGAAAATGAGATAACTACTATAAAACCTACTTCCAAAAAGTCAGAGCACACCTTGAAAACCAGAGCGGGAAGGGCAAAGTGAGATGGGGGAGCACAGGTGTGAATAAAGGTAGAATGCATTGCTTCTGCCATCTGGAGGGGTCTTGCTAAAGTGCCCCAAGTTAAATTCCCTGATAACTGTCTAGAGCACTCAGAACCAAAATATCTGGCATGAAAGTAATTGTTTGGGGGACTTGGGGCTTAGGGAAGTACAACCTGGATGCACTGACGAGTTTACAACCATGGCACTTCAATGCTTTATATTTACCACCAAGATTCTTCACTTCAGACTTAACCTTCTATCCCACTTTTTTCTGCTTCATGTGATTAGAAAACTATTCACCAATGATATCAAGAAAGTGGTTAAGATTGGTCCTCCAAGAGTTTTTTCTGTTTTAGTCTACACAATATTTCATATGCATAAAAGTTAAACTGGACATGGTGGTGCAAACCTATAATCCCAGCACTCAGGAGGCTGAAGCAGGAGCATTGATGTGAGTTCGAGGCTAACCTGAGCTGCATTGTGAGACCCTGCCTAGAAAAAAGTGTAGGCACTTGGTATATTAGCTGAGTAGTTGCAAAATTCTTCAGGATTTAGATGTTTCAGTGGAGGGGAGAGCAAGGTTCTATCTCACCACTGTGGATGCATCCCAACTCAAGCTCCTGGTAGCTTTAGAGCCAGGCATATTGGTTCACACATATAATCCCAGCACTCTAGAGGCTGAGATGGGAGGATCTCCATGAGTTCAATGTCAGTCTGAGCTACATAGTGAATGCAAACAAGTCTCAACTACATACCAATAACCTGTCTCTAAAAAATTGAAGTAACATTTAGCAAATGGAAATTTCCATATTGCAAACAAAATTACAGCTTCCCAAATTCTCTTAGATTCTGTATTTCCTCTGGTACGTAGCACACCTCCCAGGTGGCAGAATGAGCAGGACCTGAGAGAGGGTGCCCCTTGGCCAGGGAATGCCTCCCCAGCCCTCACCACCCTCTACTGTCCCCAGATAGATGGTCTGTGTTTAATGTACTCTCACTGCTGTGGTTTTATTTAAGGTACACAGTGGTTTCTTTGAATCAGTATCTATAAAAATGGAAAATCAAAAAAGGTTTTATTTAAGGTACACAGTGGTTTCTTTGAATCAGTATCTATAAAAATGGAAAATCAAAAAGATAAAGACAGTTATATATTTCATGACCAGTGGAAAACTCAGTTGGAAGAGGGAAAGTCAGGAGTATTCAAGATAACTTTGGAATATAAATTGAAGGATTCAGAACCCCTTCCCAATAATAAATCTTATTATAAAACTATAGTAATAGAGACATCATGGCATTGGCACATATGAAATAAATAATCTATAAAATAGAATAGAATACAGTCTGGGATTGGGAGGAGCCAACCAACAAGCCAACTAGACACCATTTCTGGTAAGTTGCACAAGCCACATGGGGCCCAGGAAGACAAATGTCAGCGCCTCCCATGAGCCTACCAGCACGTGGGCTGAGAATCATCAACCACCAACACCACCACTCCCCATAAGCAACCGGCTGGTTCAGAGGACAGGCTGAGTTGATAGCAACTGAAGTACGAAAAGCAACTGAATGCTTGTATTGTTTGGTTGACTTTCCAGGCCTGGGACCAGTGGTCTGAGCATCTATAGGGAGGATAACAATATGCAGTATGGCAAATATGGGGGATTTCCTTCTATCTTGTTTTTGAAATCCAATATTGCTCTCACTGTTTTGTTTTGTTCTGATTAATTATTTTGCTTTATTCAATATTCTGCTTTGATTGGTTTTATTCTGTTTTGTTTTGGTTTGATTTTGCTATAGGTGATGGAATGGACAATTATTGTGAAGATAACAAGATATACTATGGTAGCCATTGTTGTTTTCCTATTATCCTGCTTTGAAGTTCTGTACCAATTTCACTGCTTTGTTTTGATTGGATTTATTCTGTTTTGTTTCGTTGGGTTTTATTATCTTTAAAATAAAATTTAAAAAATAGGATAGAATACAGAAACACACACACACATATATATATACTTTTGAAGCTCAACTATCTGAGTTTCATATATACATATGATGAATAGTGATAGGACATTAGATATCAATATTTCAAAATAAATTCGATTATAAGCATCTTTGACAACAGTTCCTAGAAGATGCTATTTCATACGCCCTAAACAAAAATGTGATCTTCACAACTACCAAATGTTAGGATGTTGACAAATAAGGACTTTCATACACTTCTAGAGAAAATAAATAGCTTCAACACTCGTTTCAGTAAGAAATTGGGTAAAACTGGTAAAATTGAAGCTGTGTATACCTTTTTAAAATATCATTGATGGAAGCCACTGTTGATTTCCTGTTCTCTTGTTGTAAAGTCCTGTGTTGCTTGCATTGTTCTGTGCTGCTTTGCTTTGTTCTGTTTCATTTTATTCTGTTTAAAATTTTAAAAAAATTTAAAGAACGTATAGCTTATAGTTCAGTAAACCCATGTATAACTGTTCTGAAACTCTTATACTTGTGCTAAGAAAGCATATTCAAGGATCAGCTACAATTATATGTATCAACATAGATATACCCAAAAATACATTGTTAGACTTTTTAGAAGGTAGACTATTGTGTCATCTATAGAGCTAAACACAAAATAATGCTTGAAAGTACTCAAATAGTGCTGTATTTATTAGTGGGTCCAGGCTTATATAGATACAATATTTTTTAAACTATGAAAATAATAAAACTTCATGTTTAAAATAATGATTATCTTTTATAAAGGAAGGCAATGATTATCACTGGGCTTCCATTGCTTTTATTAAATGGTCAATTTTTGACTCTTTAAGGTAATTTTTCCTCTTTGCTTTTAAGATTTTCTCTTTATCAGTAGTTTTATTATGATAGTTAAGTCTAAGTGTAATCTTCTCTGTATTATCATGTCTGGGGTTTGTGGATCTCCATTAGTCAATGACTTGAAACTTTTTAAAAATTTAGAAAAATACTATTTCTTTATATCTTCAAGTGCTATTTCTATAATATCCTCTACTCTTTTTCTCTTTCAGGCATTATTATATACATACTAGACTTTTAGTCTTATTTTGTCTCTTAAACTGTTTCTGTATTTTTCTTTCTTTTCCATGCTTAAATCTAGATATTCTCTTACCTCCTGTCCTCCAGTTCACTAATTCTCTCATCAGTAATATCTAAACTGCTATTCACACTATCTAATCCTTATTTCAGCTGAATTGGGGTGCTCCATGCTTTCCATTACTTTTTTAATAGTTTTCAGTTTTCTTTCAAAATTCTCTGTGTGATATTTGAATTGCAATTATTTAGTTATAATATCTGAATATTCTGTAGACTGATTTTCAATGAATGTTTTTGCCACTTATTTGCTTAATTACTGGTCAAGTCTTTTCTATGCCTAAAACATGGTTATGTAGTCTTACACACTGCATATAACAATTATAGAAAATATCAAAGACTCTAAGCATTATCCCCCTATAGCACCTCAAATTATATTGATCCAATCACAAAGTGAGATAAGTAAAAGTTGGACAAGAGAAACTGCAAGAGTTTACCTATTTACACTTCAGTCTTGCTCCTAAAGTCCTAACTGAAAGTTTAGTATTTTATTACATATTTTATTACAAACCTTCTTCCTTTCAAACCCTGAAGTCCAATTTCAACCCCTCAACCTGATGAATAGTCTGAATGCTAAATTTAACTCCTAAGACTCTCAGTTACTACAGTCAAAATTAATAATTGCCTCAAGAAGAGAGGCAACACTAAATTCCAAGGCTACATCAGTGGGGTTATCTCTTCTCCCAGACCTTTGCCTTGGCCTCCACTTCTTTCATGGCTTTCCAGTGCCTTCAACTTGAATTTTCAAATGTATTATCTAGACTTTTTAGTTGTTCTCATCCAGAGTTCTGGTTAGAAATAACCTAGTTTGGCCTTACCAGAAGTAAAACACCTATAAAAGTGAACTTTGAACATGTCAGTTACAGTTTAGCTCTAAAATGGCCCACAAAAATCCCATATGCTCAAGAGAAGAAGCCACATCCGCGGTGAGCCCGCTGTCATGGGCCCGGAGGAGAGAAGGCCACATTCCGAGGCCCCACTGCCAACAGGAGAGCATCAATGAGTCACCACTCCACACCTCTCTGCCGCATCCCAGAAACCTCAGATTGGAGGAACCCAGGTGCCAGCCGAATCCGCTCCATTGAGGGATGGGCAGCCAGGGCAGGAAGCACCTGGGACGCAGCAACTGGCTAATTCGGAAGAGCACAGGAAAATGTCAAGTGAAGGAGCAGGGTGCAATCTCAGACCTCCAGCCCAACCAGAACAAGTCCAGGAGACATAGACTCAAAAGAAATTAGAAGTCCCACACCTGAAACTTCTGAAATGATAACAACTGAAGAAAAGAAACAACTTAGAGTTTGTATTGTTTGATTAACTTCATATGCCTATATGTGGTAATCTGAGCATCTATTTAGAGGATAACAATGTACTATATAGTAACTACTGTTGATTTCCTACTGCCTTATTTTTGAAATTCAAGATCATTCTCATTGTTTTTTGTTTCGTTTTATTCTCTTTAAAATAAAAAAATAATCAAGTGCTCAGAGGTGGGGCTTTTGGAAGGTGATTGGATCATGGGATGCTATAATCATCAGTGAGTTAATCTACTGATAAGTTTATAGCTGAATGTGCTGTTAGGAGGTGGAATCTGGTTAGAGAAGGGTTTACTGGAGGCAAGACCTGGAAGTGTTGGTCGGGGGTTTAGCTGAGTGACATAAGTGACTGCCTGGGAAGTGTGAGGCAGTGAGCTGGATCCCGGTACAAAAAAAAAAAAGACCTAGAAGGGAGTATTTTTGGCTCCACCCCTCTCCCCCCACCTCTCTGTCTCTCTCAGCTGTGATGAAGAGAGAAGCTTTCCTCCACCAGGCCCTACTACCATACCATTTCTGCCTTGGAGCCAGCCAACCAGAAACTGAACCCCTGAAACTGAATCAAAACAAAACTCTCATTCCAGCAATAGGAAATTGACTAATACAATGTCCAATAGCCTGTGTTTGTTTGCTTTAGTATTGGGGTTTAAGCCTAAGACCTTCACACTGAACTATATTCCCAGCCCTTTTAAATTTTGAAAAAGAGTCTTGCTAAGTTACTAGTTTCCCCAGGCTGATTTTAAACTTGAAATCCTCCTGCCTCAGCCTCCCAGAGTGTTAGGACTACAGGCAAGTGCTACCAAGCTCAGCTATTTTTATACTTTGATTGACATTTAATTTGAATTTGGTTAAAGCTCATTCAGCCATTTTTACAAGTTAAAACAACAGACAAACAGAAAGAAGCTTAATTTTATTACATTGATATAAAAGCTCTTCACAGAAAAAAACAAACATTAGAACTGGAAATCTTGCATATTTTAGTTAACTTATTTGCTCCAATATCTGAGAAAAATGACACAAACTCTCTGTTCTTTGTCTTCTAATATATAAAATGGCATATTATACCACTACTTGACCTATCTCACAGCATACTGGAAAGATAAATTAGGATGTGCTGGTCAAAGAATCTAGCACAATGCCTGTCCTATACCCAGCAAACACTAATTTAATTGTCAGTAATGGGAAAAGGACATTTGTCATTCCTCTTATTATTCAAAAGTTTATCTCTTAAGTAAATTTTATCTTTCTTGAGGAAGGGATCTAATAAATGATAATAGCATCTGATTCAATTAATTCTCATCACACGTGCATGAATTCGGCCTTAGTTTAGGGATTCTGGTATACAGCTATGCTATTTTTTCCCTTAAATTGGAATTTTTTAAAAATAAGGAATCACTGTGTAAAGGAAAGTTTTCAAATAAAAAAGGGACACACTGAGATGTGGCAATTACTGGATGCCTCTACCCTCTGGCCTCATCAAGGATACATTAGCCAAGAGTAAAATCAGCACTTAAGTGCTGACGTATGCATCACGCATAAACTCTGCACTCCTTAGACACTGACTCTGCCTCAGGGACAGAACATTCAAGATTATTTTTCCAAAAAGAGGTCAGAGACTCAAGATACACCATTTTTGGTCATGAACTTTTCTTTCTAAACTCTGGGAAATATTAAGCAGGCTACATTCATTACCTGTCTGTATCCTCTCAAAATTTTGGTAATAAAAATGTCATTATTGCCTAACCCTCTTCAGTGTTCTACAAGTTAATAAACTGATGCTTATAAAAGTCATAGACTATAATGCCACATGTCAAGTCACACAGCCAGCATGTGGCAGACAATCCCATTAACATTCCTGAGCACCTCCTTGTGCCAGGCATGTGCTAGGCAGTCAGGCTATGAGACTGAACAAGACAAGTCCCTGCAAAGTGGATAAGCTATGAGAGAGAGAAAGCAATCAGGAACAGATGCTCTAAAATAGTTCCTCTTGTTATAAGATGCCACGTGGTGTGACAATTGTTGGGACTAAGAATGAAATGTTAAAGAAAGAAGAGTAAAAGCAAGATTATAAATCTGACAGATGAAGTGGTCAAAGAAGAGCTTTACACCCACAAACATCCAGTCCCGGGTCAGACACAGTCCTCGGCCCCTCCCAAAATTTGTTCCCAGCTCGAGACTTCATGGACTATACATTTTCATGAGAATGGAATAGAACATGTAAATGAATTAATAAGCAAGATAGTTACAGATTAAGTGCTCAAAAGTAACAAAACAATGGGAGGTTAATTTAGGTATTGGGTACCAGAAGAGCCTTCATTAAAGTCTGTCATCTAAACTGCAACTGGACAATGACAAGTTGAGGCAGAGGTGTCAGTAATTGAGGCAGAAAGAATTCAAAGTGCTAAGGAATGATACCTGCAGCAGGAGAGCTGTGGGGGTTCACTACGAGGTAAAGGAGGAATTGGGGGAGGAACGGGTCACCAGGGAAGTGCAAAGTCATGACACAGACTGAGAGATCAGCAAGCCAGAACACACCTCACTTTTCATCTGGGTATCTTAGTTATTTTTCTTCATTGCTGAGACAAAATACCCCAACACCCAAAGGTAAAAGATAAAAGGGTTATTTAGCTCACAGTTTGTGGAGGTTTCAGTTCATAGTCATCTGGCTCCAAGACAGGGTGGCATGGTAGAGGAGCATTGCAGAGGAGAAACAGCTCATTGTGAGCAGAAGGTAGCGAAGCAAGCAAAGGACCTTAGCAGCCTTTTTTTCTGCCCCTTTTAAATTCCATCTAGGCTACCAGGATTAGGGTAGTGCCAAAGCATTAAGTGGATTGATTTAGTAATCACTCACGCTTAATTTTATCTTTTTAGAAGAAATACTATAGATTCTTTATTTAAAATGAATACTGACAGAATAATTTGTAGACCTTACACAGGGAGCAAATAGGATAATCCCTACTAAGAAACCAAAGCAGGGTAATTGAAGCAGGTGAGGCAAAATAAATTTTAACATCATGTACTCTAAAGTATATTTCCAAGCAAGCTGGTATACCAATGGATGTCCAGATAATATCTATGTTGAATGAATTTTAAACAAAGGCTTGAGTATCACAGTGACAGAGTCACAAATGAAAGTGTATTGAGTAGTTACTCACCCTTAATTTTAGCACCCTTCATTCTAGCATTGCACCATGAATCAATCACACACTCTAGATCCAACCACCTCTGAAAAATCTCACTTATGACTGCATGAGGATTTGGGGAAACAAGCCATAACTCTAGCAGTGACATATTATTATTCCCAAAGTCCCAGAGGCTGCTCAACAATAACCCAGGTACAGAGCACGGACTGAGGCCAGCTCTGTTAACTCATTGATTCCATTCCGCAGGTTGTAGCAGGTTCTTTTCAGCTTCTGATCACAACTGAAACCTCTGTGTTCTGCTTCAACCCTTCATATTTTATGCGTCCATTTTTTGAGCTATGTGAAACTGTAATTCTGTTTTAAGGGAGAACCCACAGAACCTATCATGATGTTTTGCACATAGTAAGTGCTCAACAAATGTTAGGTAGCTTAATTAGTAAAATGCAGGCTTAATTAGTAAAAAACCTAGCTCGTGGAAAGTTTAAGTATTCAAAACTATAGGATGGTAAGAATCAAGAGAAAAGTGAGACCCCTGGCCTACAGTTGGGGTGGACAAGGCATGGTGGGAAAAGGAGTCACTGGCATGCCTTTCCTGCCCTCTTCTTTAAAACACTTCTAGCGAAATATGCACTTCAGAATGTGGCCTCTGGTCATCAGCCTAATGCAAATGCACTACTGATTTTTTTACAAAAAGCGATTCAAATAAAATTTTTTAAAATTATACTTCTCAGCAATGGTAAGAAGAGAAAATGATAAACACCATATTTTTGGAAAATTCCAGGCTGATGTCTGTAGGACTCTACAAGGATCTCTATCTATTACATGTACTGAGAGAGCAGCAATAGAACATTTGTTAATTGGAAGCTTATGATAAGCCCTTTTTTTTTTTTTTTTTTTTTTGCGGCACCGGGGATTGAACTCACAGCTTTGCGCCTGCCAGGGCAGGCGCTTAAGCCACTGAGCCAAACTCCCGGCCCTGGCTTTTTGAGGCAGGGTCGCACTATGTAACTCAGGTCGGCCTTGCGCCGCGTTGTAGCCCAAGCCGGCCTCGAACTCACAATGCTCCGCCTACCTCAGCCTCCCAAGTGCTGGGATTAAAGGCGTGCGCCACCACGCCCGGCTGTTAATGATAAGCTTTTTAAAATATCTAATTTAGTGTCTCTGTCAGGAGCAGAGCTCATTCCTCAAGCAAGGATAAATAAAAAGACTTCTGACTTTGGAATATCTAGCTACAGCACTGCAGAAAAGAAAATATATTATTTTCTTTTGTTTCGAATCAAAGCATCTAGTCATTGTACCATGATGTTTGGATAGCACTTCATGCTATGCTTTACATTTGAATTAAAACAAACAAACACACACACACACACCATTTCACCTTTATCACATATTTCTAGCTTTTAAAAAATTCCGACCACAGTTTCACAGAGACAAAGTATCTTCCTGGAAAAGATGATGTGTGATCTGACTCTTAAAGACTGAGGAGTTCTAGAGGTAAAAGAAAAGGAGATCTTAAGAGTAACTTACTACAACTTCATTTAACACTGTAACTGAATTCTTACTAGTTTTTATTTTTCACTGTGTATTAGGTATTAGATCTAGGTGGGAAGGAATAAGGTAGAAAGTGGGCATTTAATGCCTAAAAAAAGACCTAGACAATCAAATAATGCTAATCTCCTATTATTCTGCTTTGAAATTCTGTAGTATTGTTTTTATTCTTTTTTTCATTTTAAAATTTAAAAAAAATAATTTAAAAAAAGACCTAGAACTACAAAATCAGAGTAGCTTTTGCAAAAATAGTACCCCCTGCATATTAACCCCCTGTGTCAGATGTAACAAGGAACACTTTACATATATCATTTTCTTCTCTGCTCACAAAGCCACCATGGGATTATTACTCCATTT
Organism: Dasyprocta punctata; assembly: GCA_004363535.1. Lineage (NCBI taxonomy): Eukaryota > Metazoa > Chordata > Mammalia > Rodentia > Dasyproctidae > Dasyprocta > Dasyprocta punctata. The sequence goes on along the minus strand of RJWM01003089.1, from coordinate 87,330 downwards.
TGAAGATAATGTAACTGAAGTTCATTGATGACAAGACTCTTGTCTAGATTTTTGTAGTTAAGAATGACAAGGACCAAGAATAACACAAAACTCTCTGGAGGAAAACACATTACTTAAGAATGTGGGCTATGGAGTCAAAGAAAGAAACGTGTCATCAAAATGTTCTGCGTATTTTTGTCCTAAATTATGAAGGTGTTGAATTCCATCACTTTGAGAAGCCCTTCAGCTCAGGGCTCTGAAGTCTTAAAGGTCCCACATAGGCTGGGACCACACCACCATGTTTTTCTTCCATGTTTTCTAATCTTCCTGAAATAGCTCCCAGTCCCTCCCTTAATTATTTAGACAAAACAAACCCTAAAGTGAATCCAAGAAGAGAACTTACTATTATATCCCATTACTGGTGAGGAAGCCTGAGGAAAGAGAAATGTGCTTACCCAGTGGCCCCAGCACTAATAGCAGTGCTTTCTAAGCCACCAAAAGGACTCTTGAAATAAAAAATTAATGGATTCCAGAACCAGCATCAGGCCAGCTGGTGCCAATGGGGTTCTACATAATTTACTGTTATGCTGACAACTGTGAAATATCTTTGGGAGACTGCTTAAGTTTCTTTTGAACAATTTGAATCTAAAGAAAGGATAGGAGCAAGAGAAAGGGAAACCATGTCAAAGCCACAATACACATGTGAGGGGCTTGAACAACACTGTCTCAAAAGTGTAAATGTGGGGAAAAAAGCAGTATTTCTAAATCAACATGACCTCCTGATGCATATATGTGTAAAGAAGTAAATACAGTGGTACCTCTGTTCACGAAACATTTTGTTCACAATTTGGTTGGCCAACAGAAGCACTTGGTAAGATTTTGTTTTTGTTTCCAAACTCCTCATTGGATGACAGCACAACTGCAGTCATCCTTCCCACACAAACACAGACATGGCCATCTTTTCTACAATCATAGAACAAATTACAGTCATGAACCGAGGTACCACTGTAAACATTGTTTATATAGATAACTCTTCATCTGTAGATTTAGAAGTGAATATTTTCAACTATAACAAAAGTATTATAAGTTTTAATTCTTTTTAGAGAAGATACAAGACCACCTGATTCAAATTGCCTATTATTTGAACATATAAGGTAAAACACAAGACTAACCATGACCTTATTCCTGAGGTCATGAAACAGCTCTGGAGGGCCTTCCTTGGCCAGGTATTAAGCTGGTCTCTGGAAACAAGAAATAGTATAACGCTCTTTAGAACAGTGATTTCAGCAGATATTTAAGTAATAGCACTTGCTGACTTAACTTTGCTTTTATATATGCACACAAGACCCAGTTATTTTCACGTTTCAGTAAATATAGTCTCTTTTGGTACCAGTTTAATGGCAGGCTATGTCTTTTATTTGTACCAAGTTTTACTCAACCTTATGCAGCTTTGCATGAGCCACTTAATTCTAAATTCCAGCAGACACAATTTTACCCACAGGAAGTCTCAGTCATAGCAAAAATCAGCTCACATATTATTATTGATCAACACTTGACAGCTCACTTCTTCAGGATGCTGGTTGAGATTCACTGACAGGAAGCACTCAGACACAAGAATGGTCCCTAGCACCATGCATTCAAAGGAAACCTTTGTAACCAAAACTTTCTTCCCCTGACTTGTCACACAGCCAGATATTCATACCACTGACATGATTCCATGGTCCTAAAACACAAATAAACCACCAAAAACAAAGCGTTATGCTTATAAGTGTCAATAGAAATATTAGAAAATACTAACTTATTCTACATAGAATGTGTTCAACAAACTAAGAACAAAACTCTGATGCCAGAGGATAGGTCAGTCAGAAAAAATACTATCAGAAACATTTTTAAAGCTTTTTTTCCCTCAGGAAAAAGTGTGCCCTGCTCTCAAGGCAATAAACATCTCAGGACAGTCAAGAGAATGTGTAAAGCAAGGCTAGAAGAGAGATGAACAGAGCCTGAAGTGGCACTGTGCTTATTTCATAGCCTTGTCAGGGAGTACCTTAGCTGCATGTATAGAGAGCATTCTGTTGGCAGATAATCTTCCCCCCATTACAATTTGATACCTCCAGTTCCAATGCAGGCACTTGTCTAGATCAGTATCCCACTATGAATGAATCCTGACAGCTGCTGCTCTTTACCACGGTGCTGATGAAGTCTCTCGCAAAGAGGACTGATGAACCAACCATTCTTACCTGTTAGCTATCTCCTCTTCAACAACAAGTAATGGAATCACAGAGAAAAGCAAGGGGATATTACATCCAAAAAAGGAAAATGATTAAATACAACTGGATGAGCATATGGGAAAAAATCATCACCTAAATGCTATTATGGAAGCTTTTTTTGGCCTAAAGGCATTGCTCTTCTGATTCATTCCCTTTCCTGGCTCTTTTCCCTCATTCTTAAATTCCCTGTCCAGCTCTTGGTGGATTAAGTGTAGAGAGAAAGAAAAGGTCAATTGCTCTTTAGTAAGCAGCTATTTCATCTTCAAACCAGAGGTGCAGATTCAATACCTGTAATCTACAGTGAAATTTAGTGCAATGACTTCTATTCTCTTGGAATTACAGATTCAATCTTCAGGAGAAATGAGAGACAGAATCGGTAAATCTATAAATATGTGACATGCTAAGGGAAGTGCAATGTCTGAGATATGGATCATTTTCTCAAAGAGCAAAGATCTGGTTGGAGAATCAAGAACAACTGATAAATGTGCAGCGTGCACGCCTCTTCTCACTTAACCTACCCCATGACAGGCATCACTCAAATTGATCATGGTGGCCTCTCCTACAGAGCTCACATGTAACCTTAGAATTCCTTTGAATCAGCGATTCAATCACCACTGTCAGTCTTTAAGAGTTAGTATATGAAATGGAATATATTTCCCACCTCTGGTCACAATAATGAGAAATAATAACAGCACATTACTAGATTTCATTATGAAAACTCTGATTTTATGGTACAAAAAAAAAAAGGACAGTAGGGAATCATAGGGAACTTCATGGAGGAAGAGGGACTTAAACTGGCGGTGGGCATTCAGATAGAATTTAAAAAGTAACACTAAATACATTCACCTTCCCACATGGTGCAGTACACAGGAGCTGACAGGAAGAATCATTTTCCTTTAAGGCCTCCAAAGCAGCAACATTCCTCAGAGCAGGCAGGGGCCCCTCTGCCAGCAGTAGCACCGGCAGCCTTATGCACACTTCTTTCTGCTTGCAGCAGGCTGAGTCACCTCTGGAAAAGCAGCATAGCAAACTACAGTGACCCTCAAACCTGCTTCCTTCATGAGTTATGTGGGCCCTTTTTACCTAGTTATGTGCCACATTATTATTTTTTTACTGAGTTATTTCATTTAAATTGACTCAATTTTAATTTACATAAATTAATTTTTAAAAAAGAAGTGCTTTTTTCACTCCACTGGGAAAAAAGCAGTCTCATTTGCCTATGTTAATTTATTTTTTATTTTAAAACAAAAACCAAAGCAAACGAATAAAAACAATGATACAGACTTTCAAAACAAAATGATAGGAGATTAACACTGGTTAATACATTGCATATTGTTGTCTTCAAAGTAGTTGTCCAATTATAAGATAAAGTCATGAAAAAAAAATGATCAGTCAATGAGAGCTCAAACTATTCTTTTTGATGAACTAACAGAGATTAGTAGTATAGTTATCTATAAATGCCTTTAAAAATTATTCATTTATGTCCTCCCAATATAATCTCATGTGCCTCTAATAGTAAGTCTCTATAAATATGTATCACATCAGTTTTACTGAGTCAGAGTGTGTGTTTTAGAGCAAAATAGACCTGAACCCTAACACCAGATGTATGATTTGAGCCCAGGAGATCTTGGATAAAATATTGGACTCTAAATTCCCTCACCTGTGAAATGGGCAATAGAACCCAATGCATGATTTAGTCTGTGAATTCAACTGGGAATGTTCTTGAAATGTGCTTAGCAGAGTGCCCAGTATACATTGGTTTTAAGGACTTTTAAGTCACTTTACTTTATTCCACTTGAGGACAGATATTCCCACTCAACCCTTATTTATATGCAAAGGTATTGACATTAGAATGAAAACAACATGGGCTTGAAAAAACCTGGGTTTCATCACTTGCTAGATGTGCAACCTGGGGCAAGTTCTTTCTTTCTTTTTTTTTAAATGAAAAAATAATAAAAATGATGATACAGAATTTCAAAATAAAATAATAGGAGATTAACAACGGTTAACATATTGTGTATTGTTATCTTCAAAGTAGTTGCTCAGATCACAACATACAGGCGTGAAAAAATAATCTAACAATGAAAGCACAAATCGTTCTTTTTTGATGAACTAATGCAGATTAGTAGTGTAATTATCTATCTTGTGTATATATAATCTTTTCCCTTCTTTCTTTTCTCCTTTCTTCCATTTATGCTGTTCTTTCCTTTTAAGCAATTTCTTCCCCTTTCACTTTGACAGTATCTACTGTATATTTTGGATCTTATTTACCCTTTCAGTTTTTTACATTAGGGAGACAACACATTGTTTATACACGCGAGTCTGATTTATTTCACTCATGAGTGTGGTCTTAAGTTGCATCCATCTATCCATAAAAGCCTCAAGTTTATCTTTCTTTATAGCTGAGTAGTACTCCATTGTATACAAATATCACATCTTTTGTATTCATTCCTCCATTGATGGGTTGTTTCCAAGATTTAGTTATTACAAATTGAGCTGCTGTAAACAGAGGTGTGCATATATTGCTGCGGTGTGATGTTTTTAATTCTTCTGGGAAAATATCCAGAAGGAGAATAGCTGGATCAAATGAGACCTCCAATCCTAGTTTTTTGAGGAATCTCTACACTGATTTTCTCAGTGGTTGCACCAGTCTACACTCCCACCAACAGTGCAGAACGGTTCCTTTTTCCCCACAGGCCTGCCAGCATTTGTTATTGGTTGATTTTTTGATGATGGCCATTCTTTCTGGAGTGAGATGGAATCTCAGTGTTGTTTTAATTTGCATCTCTCAGAAGACCAAAGATGTTGAACATGTGTTCATGTATTTATTTGCCACTTGTATTTCTTTATCTGAGCAGGGCATATTCATCTCAAAGGATGGGCAAGTTATTTCTTTAAACTCTCAGTTACTTTATTTATAAAATGAGAAAATTAATGTAAAAGGGGTGATCAAAATTTACAGTTAATATTCAAATTTAACATTTTTATTTCAGTTAAAAAAAACATTGCCATTGATGCCCCTCAAAATACCCTCCTTATTTCAAATACCTTTATCCCATCTATTATAGTTACATCTAGATATCCCCCAAAGCGTCATGCACTCAGATGTGTGATACTCATCATTGGGTTAACCCACTGATGAGTTTATAGCTAAATGTGATTTGGGAGGGGAAGTCTGATTGGAGTAGGTAAGTCACTGTGGGCATGTCCTGGATTTATCTCTTCTCTGTTCTTCCCTTGATCTCTCTCTCTCTTCCATTGGCTCCTTATCCTCTGCCATGCCACCCTGCCTTGGAGCCAGTCAACTATGGACTGAAACTTCTACAGACTGTGGACCAAAATAAGCCTTTCACCCTTATAGCTGTAAGTGTTCAGTATTATGTCTCAGCAATGAACAAGTAGTTAAGATACCATCTTTCTTGCCACTTTCTGAAGCAATTACTAGGTGTGATTTAAAAAAGAAAAAAACATAGTAAGTAGTAAATATCACTGCTGAGTGCCATCCAACAGAAAGACAGGCTCGTCAAGGCATTATGCTATATCCTTATCTGCTTTGTTCACTGGATCTGACATAGTGTGACTTCTGGCTCTTCACATAAGTCAAAATGATCAGGAGGGATAAGTATTTTTAATCAGTTCAGGACACTGAGGAAGTCAAGGCAGCAAATAAAAGACACAAAAAATGACTTTTAGAACTACTTTAGAAAGAGGCAAAAAGGTTAGGGGATAAATGTGTTTGAAGTGAAAAGGAATGTTTTGAGGTGGGTTAATGGCAAAGTACCTTTCACTTTAATCAATTTTTTTTAATTTAAACACACACCATATTTTTCAGTCATACCTTGTAAATGCCCCTAAGTGGAAAGAGAGAAACCTTGAGAAAATTTCAAACTATGTGGGAAGGAAGTTGGTTCTTCCTTCCCATATGGCCTCTGAGTGCTGTTCAAAGGAGGAATTTCTCTTCTTTAACTGACATGCACATTTGATGTCACTCTAAAGAGCCTATGTATGATATCTCCTCTCTGCTGTCTCTCCTATCTCTCAGAAGACAGGCCATTGGAGTTCCTGATTTTTTTAGTCTATTTCTTTGAGCCAGCAAGAGACCAGATCCCACTGCCTGAGACTGTTCTTTCTCCAGTGAAAGCTTGCACTGTAGCCTTTAACCCAATGGGCCTCAAAGTGGGTCTTAGAAAACCTCTTTGACAGGCAGATGTAGCAGCCCTGTCTCCATTTATTCCTTTGCCTTTCAATTTAGCACTCCCTCTCCAGCAATAACTCCAGAACGGCTTTGCTGAAGTGGACTCATGCTACTGGAAATGGTCCTGAGACCCATAACTCATTTCACTGCAGTTGCCAAGGAGCTGTCAGACAGTGGGTCTTACAACCATAGGTCAGATTTAAACTGTGACCTCAAGGAAATGCACACGTTCCACATCCCATTAAAAGTGGCTTGAGCCAGACACTGCCTCCCATGGAGTCCATCAACTTTGTTTTGGTTGCTGGGTCAGGGATGTTGTTTGCATTGAGAAAAGAAGAAAAGTTAGTCTCTCCTAGAGTCCTAGGTTTCACTCAAAACATTTTTTTCCTGTTCAGCAAACTCTCATACATTTACTTCCAGTTATATAAGTTTTAACACCACAACAAAACACAAAAATCTAAAGCAAGAGACACCCCAAGAGAATTTCTGTCCATCATATTAACTACTTACTGAATGGTCTAGAAGAGCAGGCAGGTTTCAACTTGAGTCATTATGTGGGCAAATAATTGCCAGTGACTACCTAAAACACTGGATTGAGAATGCTAAATTGGGAAAGGGGATCAACTAGCAATATTTGCCTTGGATGCAGGATTGGAAAAAAGGCATCAACGATGCCGTATATTTAATAACCTTAGATAGTGAACATGTTGTTACTTTCATGTGTGATTGCTTTGGCCTCCAAGTCAACTTTCTTGCCTATGGGCTCCATACTCCAGTCCTTCCCCCATTCTGCTACCTTAGTCACTAATAACATATACATGCTACCATGTCATTCTCTTCTTGCTTGTATTGCCCTTCATATGTGCATTGAACAATGTCTTATGTGACTGAGCTCCAGCCCATCTCTCCAGCCACTTCTCTTATCACTCCTAACCAAAACACTATGTCCTGGTCACCTCAAATTTATTGCATTCCCTGAAATCCCCCTCACTTTCTCTCATACTGTCCTTTCCTCTTATTCCCCTTGTAAAAGTTATCTATCTTTCAAAGCTGAATTGAAATAATACTTCCTAGTCTCTTCATGCTGCAGACTCCAAGATCTAATTGGTCTGTTTGGATTATCTACCCACCTCTGGACCAATCATTATGTTCAAGAAGATGGAATTTTCTGATTGTTCAGGTATAGGTTAGATTCCACCTCTGCAGCAAGAGCGATAAATCAACTCAGCTCAAACAATATGTCTTGACACTGAGATAGATTGGGTTCATGCTAGGAAGATCAGAAGTGTTTTTTCCAGAAAAATGAAGAGCCTATTTCAGACAGGGAAATATAATAAATGTATATACACAAAAAATGATGAATTTAAGCTTATAATATATGTATTCAGCTCACTCATCCACAGTACCCAATGGCAGAGCCTGTGAGGACAATGTAGGAAAAGCACTTTTCCTTCGCTCTTTGGGAATGCATGGCTCCACTCAGTCCCTTTGGTGCATGGTTATTAATTGTCTGCATTTACTGAATATTTCCCCATTCTGTGAAGCAATTTATGAGTCTTGGTGCAGACTGTAGAGACACGCATTTCTCAAGTCCCTGCTCGACGAGTAGGGAAAGAAATCTATGTGAAGTGTTTGTGATATGTATTATCTTTACTTCATAATGAAATTTATTCCAGTTTTTGTGTTTACTTAGAGCACACAGATTCAGAACCAATGCAGTCATTAAATAATGGCATACATGTGACAAACTGAAAATATTTAAAACCTCCTATAGCAGTGACAAAAGATAAAGGAGATAAGATAAGAAAAGAGAAGTTTTTGTTAAGAATTAAAGGCAAAAAGATGAGAAATTTCTAGTGAATATATATGGCATGATGCAAATGTAAAGTAAATGTTTAAATTTTTTAAAATTTTCTTATAGTAAAAGACAAATCCCCTTAAATATTTCTCCTAAGCTTGAACACACATATCCCATTTTCTTGCCACTTTCTGAAGCAGTTCTAGAAGTCTTCTTCCATGCTTTTAGGAGGTGTACACAAAACACAATGTATGCTGCTGCAGGTGCCATTCAGCAGAAAGAAGTCTGGTACAAAGATTAAAGTTTGGCATCATCCACCTTATTCACCACATCTGGGACCTTGCGACTTCCGGCTCTTTCTCAACTTTAAAACAATCAGGAAAGGCAAAAGTTTTGAATCAACTCACAGCATCAAGAGAGTCACAACAGAGCAACTAAAAACAAAAAAAAAAGAACTTTCAGATCTGCTTTAGAAAATGGCAAGAATAATGGGGTAAATGTGTTTAAAGTGAGTTGTAGCATTGCAAGGGGGATTAATGGCAATGTGTCTTTTACTGTAATCAATTCTTTTGAAAACAAGCATTCAGTGTATTTTCCAACATAGATGTATATACAAATATTATGCCTGGGATTTTAATTAAAATTACATTTGATTTTAAGTCTCAATATGCAAGGAAAAACCAGAATCACTCATAATCAATTTCCGAAAAGTCTAGGAAATAAGTGTAAATGTTACCCTTTATGTTAATACTTTCCATGGAGTTTTAGTTTTTAACTCCTAAATTCCACTTTCTGTGTTGGGTGTGGTAGAAAACATACTGGTTTTATAGATTTAACGAACTGTATTCAAATTGCAACCTGAAAAAGTTTAGCTAAATTGTCAAGAATAAATAAGTTGTTCAAAAAGTATTTGTACTTCCATTTCAAAATACTAATAACATTGACTCCAAAGTGGAAATAGTGCAATACAGGCTCATCTACATAATGTCAAAGAGCACATATTTCTGCTTTATTTTTTAAACAATACATTTATTTGGAGCTGTTTCTGCATCTTCTAATCTGTTCCATTGATTCTGGAGTCTGTTTTTTGTCAGTCTCATGCTATTTTTCTCACAGTAGCTTTAGCAGTATAATTTACTCCAAACACCCTCAGTCACCTGATCTTTTATGTAAAGAGAAAAAGCAATAAAAAAAAGATAAAAACTTTCAAAACAAGATAATAGGAGAGTAACAATGGTTAACAAGTTGTATATTGTTATCTTTAAAGTAATTGCTCAGGTTACAAGATAGAGGCACAAAAAAGTGATCAAATAACATAAGCGAAAACTTTTTCAATGACCTCATACAAATTAGTAGTATAAATACCTTAACTATCTTGGGTGTGTATATATTTTTTTTCCTTTTCCCTTCTTTTTTTCTCCTTTCCCCATCCCAGTTTGTCTTTCCTTTTGAAGAGTTTCTTACCATTTCACAATATCTAGTGCACATTTTGTCTTATTTACCCTTTCAACTTCTTACACTAGGGAGATAATGTGTTGTTTACACATCAGTCTGATTTATTTCATTTAGGAGTATGGTTTCATGTTGCATCCATTTATCTATAAAAGTCTCAAGTTTATCCTTATTTATAACTGAGTAGTACTCCATTGCATAAAAGTACCACAACACTTTTATCTATTCCTCAGTTGATTGGTACTAGAATTGTTTCCAATATTTAGCTATTACAAATTGTGCTGCTATAAACATGGGTGCACATATGTGTTTGTGGTACGATGCTTTTAATTCTTCTGGGAAAATACTCAGAAGGGGAATAGTGGGATCAAGTGGAACCTCCAATCCTAATATTTTGAGGCATCTCCATACTGATTTCACAGTGGTTGCACCATTCTATACTCCCACCAAAAGTGGAGAAGGGTTTCTTTTTCCTCACAGCCCAGCCAGCATTTGTTATTTGTTGATTTCTTGATGATAACTATTCTTTCTGGAGTAAGATGAAATCTCACTGTTGTTTTAATTTGCATCTCTTAAATGACCAGTGATGCTGAACATGTTTTCATATATTTAATTTCCATTTGTGTTTCTTTAACTGAGAAGTGTGTATTCATTTCAGATGCCCATTTTTGGAGTAGGTCCTTAAATTTTGGGGCTTGATTTTTTTTTAAATTCTTTATATGTTCTAGATAGAAGTCCTTTGTCTGAGGAACAGTTGACTAAGATGTTTTCCCAATTTGTGGATTTTCTTTTCATTCTGTTGAAAATTTCTTTTGACATGCAGAACCTTTTTAATGAGATTCCAGTTGTTGATTCTTTGAAGTATCTCCCATGCAGTTTGCGTTTTGTTCATGAACTCTCTGCCTTCTCCTGTCTTCAAGATTTCTACCTACTTCGCCTTCCAGCAGATTTAGTGTTTCTGTCTTAATATTTAGATCTTCGATCCATTTTGACTTTAGTTTAGTGCATGGTGATAGACATGGCTCTTGTTTTAATCTTCAGCATGTAACAATCCAGTTTTTCCAGCACCATTTATTAAAGAAGCTATCTTTCTTCCTGTGAATATGTTTGGGCCCTTTGTCAAAGATTAGGTTGCTAAGTGTGTTTGTAGCTCTGTCCACTTCTAATGTGGTCCACTGATTCTTAGGTCTGGTTTCTGGTTTTTGTGGTGGTTGTTGTTATTGCTTGTTTGTTTATTTGTTTTTTCAGTATCCTGCTGATTTTATCACATTAGCTTTGTATATAATTCCAGGGCAGGAGTTGTGATGCTTCTTGCCTGTCTTTGCTGTCCAGAATTGATTTTGGTATTCTAAATTTCTTCTGGTTCCAAATGGATTTTAGGAATGCTTTCTCTAGTTCTGTGAGCTATACTAATGGTATTTTGATCAGGATTGCATTAAATCTATTTAACAATTTTGGGAGTATGGCCATTTTCACTATGTTGGTTGTTTCTATTCTTGAGAAAGGGATGGATATTTTTCCATTTTCTGATATGCTCTTTGATCTTCTTTTTTCAGAGTACTGTAATTTTCAATACATAGATGCTTGACTTTGTTAGATTGATTCTTAAATATTTCATTTTTTTTGGATACTATTGTGAAACATATCATTTCCCTAATTTCTCTCTCAGTGAGTTTGTTGTTTGTGTATAGAAATGCTATTGTTTTGACTGTTGGTTTTGTATCCAGTTATGCTACTGAATTTGGTTATTAAATCTAGAAATCTTTTGGTGGTGTTTTTGGGTCTTACATGTAGAGTGTCATGTCATCTGCAAATAGTGATAATTTAACTTCTTCCTTTCCTAACCTTATTCCTTTTATTTCTCTTTCTTGTCTAATTGCTCTGGCTAGTGTTTCCAGAACTATATTAAACAGGAGTGATGATAGTGGACATGCTTGCCTCCAGGAAAGAGTTAGGGAGTATTGCTTCTCTTTCAATTTCATTAAAGAGTTTGAGGAGTATTGACATTAAATCTCCTGTAAATTTCTTGTAGAATTCAGCAGTGAATCCATCAGGACTGGGGCTTTTATTTGTTGGTAAGACTTTAACTATATTTTAAATTTCATTGACTGGTATTGAGTCTTTCAGAATTTTTGTATCTTTTTGATTCAACTTTGGTAATTCATATGTATCTATGAATCTGTCCATTTCTTCTGTATTTTCTAGCCTATACGAGTAAAGAGTATTGAAGCAGGTATAGTTGATCTTCTGAATTTCTACAGATTCTGTAGTGAATTCACCCTTTTCTTCATTGCATAAATTTGAGTTTTTTCTTTCCTTTTTAGTTTTTTGTATGGTTGTCAGTCACAAAGAGGCCAAATGTTTTCCCTGAAAGAAAGACAGCCCCTTTAATAAATAGTGCTGCAACAACTACTTTCCATATGCCAAAGACTAAACCTAGACCCATGTCTCTAATCATGCACTAAACTAAAATCAAGGCAATTTTGTTTTTTGTTTTTTGTGTTTTTTTGGTACCAGGAATCGAGCTCACAACCTTGCACTTGCCAGGCAGTCACTTATGCCACCGAGCTAAATCCCCAGCCCTCTAAACTAAAATCAAAATGAATCCAAGATCTAAATATTTAAACAGAAACACTAAATCTGATGGAAAAGAGAATAGACAGAACTTTTGAAAACATTGGTGTAGGCAAAGACTTCCTGAACAAAACCCCAATAGCACAGAAAATATTAGAAGGAATCAACAACTGGGATCTCATCTTATTAAAAATCTTCTGCACACCAAAAGACATCACCAGCAGAGTGAAGAGACAACCTGAAGAGTGGGAAAAAATTTTTCCAGTTGTACCTCAGACAATGGACTAAAGTCTAGACTATTTAAAGAACTCAAAAAATCATGCCCCCCAAGTTTAAAGACCCAATCAGAAGATGAGCATTTGAGATGAATAGTCACTTTTCAGTTGAAGAAGTACAAATGGTAAATGAATATATGAAAAGAATGTTCAGCATCACTGGCTTTTGAGTAATCTAGATAAAAAAAAAATCCTGAGATTCCATCTCATTCCTGAATGACTGTCATCAAGAAATCAATAACAAATGCTGGCAGCAATGTGGAGAAGAAGGTACTTTTCTCCACTGTTGATGGAAATGTATACTGTGGAGATTCCTCAAAAGCTAAAAGTAGAGGTTCTGTTTGACCCAGATATTCTGCTTATTGATATCTTCCCAAGAGAATGAAAAGCATCCTACTATAGGGATATATATGCACACTCATGTTTTTTTAAGAGAAAAAAGACACAGAAAAGAAAAACAAAAAGCAAAAAGACAACCAAACAACAACAGCAGATTCAACACAGTAACATTATAGGTTTACAAAACAAGATAATAGGAATTGGACAATGCTTGAGTATTGCATATCATTACCTTCAAAAGGGTTGTTTACATTAACAGATATAGACTAGTAAAATTGATCTAATCATATGAGAGTTAACTGTTATTTTTCAATAACTAATACATTTAATAGTGTAGTTATTTTAGTTATCTTATGTATACATATATACAAATTTAAGTCTTTTTCATTTTCTCTTCCTTCTTTCCTCCTTTCCCCTATCCCAATTACTTTTCCTCTTTGAGAAGTTTCTTACCCTTACACAGTATTTATTGTAGATTTTGGATCGTATATACTTTTTCAGTTTCTTATGCTAGAGAGACAATATGGCATTTACACATGTGAGTTTGATTTGTTTTACTTACAAGTATGGTCTGAAGTCATGTCCATTTACTTATAAAAGTCTCAAAACAATCTTTCTTTATAGCTGAGTAGTAATCCATTGTATAAAAATACCACATCATTTTTAACCATTCCTTGATTGATGGGCACTTGGGTTGTTTCCAAGATCTGGCTATTACAAATTGTGCTGCTATAAACATGGGTGCACATATATCACTGTGGTATGATGTTTTCAATGCCTTCGGGAAAATGCCCAGAAGCAGGATAGCTGGGTCAAATGGAACCTCTACTCCTAGCTTCTTGATGAATCTCTGCACTGATTTCCACAGTGGTTGCAACGGTCTGCATTCCACCAACAGTGGAGAAGAGTTCCTTTTTCCCCACAGCCCCTCCAGCATTAGCAGCACAGTTTATGACAGTTAAGACTTGGAAACAGCCCAAATGCCCATCGACTGATGAATTGATAAATAAGACGTGGAGTTTTTTATGCAATGAAGTAGAACTCTACCATAAAGAAGAATAAGCTTCAGACATTTATAGTTAAATGGTTGCACCTCAGTTCATACTCTTAAGTGAAATAAATTAGTCATATATGTATATATCACATCATTTCTCTGGTGTAAGAAACTGTAGTGTAAATAAGGATCAATATGTGTAATAGATATTGTGAAATAGGAAGAAAATGTTCAAATGGGAAGGGAACTAGGAAGGGGAAAGAGAGAAAGAAATGAAGGGAAAAGGAAAAATGAGAAAATAAGGGAAAAATGGAAACAAACTTTGTAAATAAAGAGAGGAAGAATGATTAAAGGGAGGAGAAGGGAATGGAAAAAAAGAAGAATCAAGATATATCATGTACAGGTGCAAACTCCCTATAATGAGTGTGATCATTATGTATATCTACAATGCACCAATAAGCTTACTTAATTGAAAAATACAATTATCATTATATTGTGCCAGAGAGTGTTCTGGGTAATTGTAACAACATAACTTGCCTAGTACTGTGCCATTGGTAAATGGCACAGCCAACTGTTGGAGCAAGTACAGTCATGCTTCTGGCCATGTAGGATCTGCTTCTTACTATGTCATGCTGCTTCTCCAGGAAAGGGACTTGGAAGTGAGGTAAGCCTGGGTTCAAACTCCATCTCTGCTACTTACCAACTAGTGACTCCAGAAAATTATTTCATGTCTCTGTTTCTAGGACTGCATCTGTTTTGTGACAATAACAATGTCACATAAAATCCCTAGCACCACAACTTGTACTCTTACATTAGCTTTATCCCTACCAAAGCCAAGTATACTGATTATACATAGGTTTAGTATCTAGCCACTGCCACGGAGTGAGCTTGGCTTTAGCAGAATGTTAAAAGAAAGTGAATGTCTAGGAATGACCAAGTGAATGCATGGAAAAACCAAAAACAAATCAACAAAAAAAAAGAAGTATTCAGGCATGATGCTCAAAAGCTAGTTTTGGCTTTGAGTCTTACAATTCATTTCAGGAGTGGCAACCTAGTTTGTGAACTGTTGACAGTGGTCCAAAAATCGTATTAGGGTTTTGGAAAAGAAGAACTAAGCTATTGATCTGCACATTCAAGAAATATCAGAATTGATTCAGTGGTCCTTTGTGACAGAGTAAGTATTGCCAAAATGATCCTTACACAGTGCTTATCTCATGCGCTAAATCCTTCAACAAAAGACGGAGGCCACAGCCAACGGAAAGAGTCTGGCTCTTGTAATTATCCAGCTGGTGCCTTCTGACAAGCTAATGATCAAATTGAATCATCTCCACAACAAATTTAATTGGTTGTATTGAAATGGATCATCAAAGTGGTTTAAAAAAAATGATATCCAGACAATCTCAAGCCTGTTTGTATGTTCCAACAAAAGTTCAGGAACAAGATAAATTTAGGCAGAAGAAAAAGTGTAGCTATTTTTGTGTGTGTGTGTTTCCGAATAGTTGACAAGTATTCAAATCGTAGACATGAGGCCATATTTAATCAGTGTCCATCCTCACTGACTCTAATGAAAAATGATCAGTATTACTGTCCATAGTAACCATTTACTGAAAAACTGTTAGGCAATGAGCAAAGCACATAAAGTGTACTATGTAATATACAACTACATTTCAATGCAACATGTATAGCTATCACCCCATATTATAGATAAAGTAGTTCACAGACAGCAATCAGTACACACAGCTGGTTCACTAGTTATCTGTGAGCAAAAAATCTAAGTTCAAATCAAGGATGTTATTATTTCCTGTAACAGGAAGTCAGAAGCACAGTGAGCCCTGAAGATGATTGATTTTGTTGACTAATGGCTTAATGGTGCTGTTCAGGTCAGATACAAAGTTCTTCCTACCTCTCACCATCCAAAGATTCTGGCAGTTCCTGTTTTCAAATCTGAAGTCACCTCCTGCAGATTTCTCTTATGAGAGAGAAATTTTCCTCAGAAGTACCTCTCCATGTGCCCCAGCGTCCCTTCATTCCTCATTGGCTAGAAATATATCAGGCGTTCATTTCCAAACCAATTACTTGGAAAAAGTTATGGAATTACCTTTAAAACAATTGAGCCACGGAGAGGCAGAATGGCACTAAAACTAACGGATGATGATTATTTGCTAGGAAACCATATTGAATGGGAGAACACTGGGCAGATTGGATGTTGGCTGTAAGTGAGCAATGACCACTACAACCAGGATGTCATTAAAAGGCCACCATATCTGTATCCAAAACAAGTACTCTTAAATGTACACTTATAGTACACTCTACTCTATTGTAGGTCTACATCCTTGTGTTTAGGTCAACCAGATGACTTTATCTTGATGCTACCAACCTAGACAGACTGCAAAATTCTTGTGAACTGGACATCATAACAGTCAGTCATTGTTTTTGGACACAGATCCAACTGCAGTAACCTCCAAACAGAACTACTGGCTCCTGTTCTTGCCTCCTCCCTAGCCTGCCTCTCATCATGGCTCAGTTGATCTGTTTGGAATTTAACTGTGGCCATAGCATTCCACTGCTTCAAATCTTTCAGTGGCTCCATGGTTATGAGGATAAAGACTATAACCCTGAACACAGTCCAAGACTATGTGGAGTCTATCCCCTGTCTATCCCCCCAGCAAGTTTCTCTGCCCCTGTCTAACACACTGGCTGCTCTCTACCTGCTCTTACATGATTTTCACGAGTTGTTCTCTCTTCAGAATTCTTTTCCCTATCTCTTTACCAGAATAATTCATTCTTCACATCTCAGCTAAACCATCTGTCTTTGTTACTTTCCTCTCATTGCTGGGACAAAATATCTGACACCCAAAGTTAGGGAAGGAAAAGTTTAGCTCTCAGTTTGTGGAGGATTCAGCCTATAATCATTTGGCCCTAAGGCAGAGTGGACCATGACCAAGGGTAACAGTTCATGGTGGCAGAAAACAGCACAAGCAAAACAAGAGCAAAAGGGGAGGAGCATGGAGAGAAAACTCTTTCTGTCCCTTATATTATATGTAGGCTACACCCATTTGGGTGTAGCACTCACACCCATAATCCCAGCGTTGGACCGTGAGTCATTCACAAACTCTAGAAGCCCACCTCCATGACTGCATGAGGCTTTGGGGGGACATCCAGACTCAAACCATAACACCAGCTCTCTCAGAGAAGACTTCGCTGACCCACAATAGTGTCAGACCCCACTCAGACTCTCCCGTAGTACCACATATCTAATGCAACACTAAGCACAACTCTGTCTCCATTTATTTGAATAGGTAGTTGATTAAGCTGCATTTTGCTCATTATCCTGAAAGTTCATAAGGGCAAGATTGATTCTGTGTTTGCTAGTTTTCATTTCTGGTTAATAACACACTGCTTTGCATGTGGCAATTGCTCAGGAAATACTGATTGAAATAAAACAAATCACAGAAACTAATAACTCACTCTGTTCTCTTACAGTCTTCACTACTAATATTCAGTTGTTCTTTATCTTCAACTCTGCCTAAACAGACTTATTCCTTGACTCCAACTTCCTGACTTTCAACCTTTCTCCAAGGATTTGAATTGTTCTCCAAGATTACCACACTTGTGAATTGTATGCCTCATGCCAGGGACTGGATCTAAGAAGCAACTATAGTTTTCTCAAGTTCTTAAAATTTGCTGTATGTATTAAATAAGTAAATAAAATTAGCAGCACAGTACAGTATATGACTAAGAGCCCGTAGCAGTATAGTATATGATAGTATATGTTTAGTATATGATATGCAAACACATATGATGCATGATACATGTGATAATATATGGTAAGTATAAGATAAGCAAACAAAATTAGCAGAATAGTATGTGACTAAGAGTCCACAGTTTCCTGGGAAACTATAGGAGCACAGAATATTGGAAAGAAAATGTACCCTAGGCTCCAGGTGTCCCAACTCTTACAGGAATTACATTTCTGTCATCTCATTTCCCAGGACATCATCTTGCCCCATGCACCAATAGAAAGTATGCTACTGATTACCATAGAGGTCATTGACTTTCCACTTATAAACACTCAAGTAAGTGTCAAAAGTACCTTTGGAAGAGTTCTCTGTTGTTAAAGAAGCTACTAAAACCAGACAAACAAAATCCTTCTTTTTTACCCACCACAATTGGTTCTTGCTCCCCAACCTATATATATAAATATGGAGAGAGAGAGTCAAAAATGTACACATCAGAAAAGGAAAACTTGTATAAATATTTTAATTCTAAATTTATTGAGACATATAATTACCAGTTACCTTTGGCTTCTACAATTATAAGAAGTGCTTAAAGTGGAGGCCATTATGTTCCAGACATTCATTAGTACAGCAAGCTGCTGAAGTGTGTGTACATTTTTGGCAGATTTCTGAAACAGAGGAAATTTTAAACTGATATTTTTTAAAAAATAAGAAGCTATAATTGTTTTAGGACAATGATTATATTTAGATGACTTTTTTTTTCTCTTTTTGAGACAGGGTCTTACTGTGCAGTTTAGGCTGGCCTTGAGCTCACATTGTAGCCCAGGCTGGTCTCAAACTTGCCATGATCCTCCTACCGCAGCCTTTCAAGTGCTGGGATTATGGGTGTGTGTGATAGGTGATATTTTTGAACAGTTATTATGTTTACATATTGAAATCTTCATAGACAGAATTATATCAGGCCTTAGAATTTCTTTAAAATAATCTAAAGGTAGGATGCTAGTGAGTCATGCAGAGGTTAAATAAGATCAGCAATGATTTTATAATTGTTGAAGCTGGGTAAGGGATACACGAGAATTCATTAGCTACTGTATGTATCTAAAATTTTTCATAATATAGTTACTACATTTAAGTGAAATCAGAAAAGGTGGGGGAGTGGACTGGAGAACTACTATTTACCTCAAGCACTAGTGCGGTGTCCTTAAAGCTCACAGTGATACAGAAGAAGGCATCTCAGACCTTACTTTGAGTCTAGAAGTTAAACCAATATTGCCCAAACTTCTTCTTGTGACAAATATTTTTATCTGCCTTTAACATTATTAATATAAGCAGTAAGACTTTAAGAACGTTTTCTAACTATATATAATCTATTACACACTTCTTGTATATATACATATATATGTGTGTGTATCCCTCTATATGTATACATGTGTGTATGTATGTATAACTATATATATATACGGTTATATATATTTTTTTTTGAGACAGAGTCTTGCTATGTATTTCAGACTGGCTCTGTACCCCAGGCTGGCCTTGAACTTATGATGTTCATCATATCTCAGGCTTCCAAGTGCTGGGATTACAGGTGCATATCAAATATATTCGATAAATATACTCTACATCACCACTATAAGATTCTCCATGCAACTTTTGGGTTAGTCCTCAAACTATTTCTCTACTATTACTTCAAAATAGTTTAACCAACTTTGAAATATGTATTGTGTCTTTATTTCTTTCATCAGTTTCTTCCTCATCATCACCATAACAGAATCAGAAGTGTCATTAGTTCTTTCATTCAAGAACTATCTTTTGAGCCCCGACAGTACTAGGCATTGTGCCAAGTGTACAATGGTGAATGACAAAGTCTCTGCACCTGTGTAGACCACATTTTACTACATAGACACAGTTAATAATCAAGATAATCAAGGTTGTGATGAATTCTATGAAAATAATAAAGTCGCATGAGGTACTTAGCTAGTTTGGGAAATGCTTTCTACTTTAAAAACATCATTCTGGAAAGACCCCTTTAAGCAATGAGAAGGAACAAAATTATGAATTGATGGAAATATTGCCTGTAGAGAGAAGTGCAAACACAAAACCCTGATTAAAAGCTTGAGAATCA
The DNA here is from genome assembly GCA_004363535.1 of Dasyprocta punctata. Classification (NCBI taxonomy): domain Eukaryota; kingdom Metazoa; phylum Chordata; class Mammalia; order Rodentia; family Dasyproctidae; genus Dasyprocta; species Dasyprocta punctata. The sequence continues at coordinate 67,598 of RJWM01003089.1, read as the reverse complement.
AGAACAGAAAATGGACTGACAGGATTTTAGCATTTTGAGGATGATAAGCACAGTGCTGGATGATCTTTTGAGACATTAATTTACATGTGATTGCCCTTCCTGTAGGAAAACGGAAAGAGCAAATTCCAATTTTCCTAACCAACACCTAGAAGATAAAAAAGTTTTGAGAATATTTCTACCTTAAGGGATTGCTAGCAACTTTTATTTCAGAAACTGAAAAAAAAGTTGCCAATTCCTAGAAGAAAATTCTACAAGTCTGTTTAAGGTTTTTATGGAGTAAAATCCAAATTAAAAGAGTAGAAGATTCTTCAGCCCAAGGGAAAAGGGAGCGCAGCAATGCATGATCCTGGGAACCACAGCTGTGGAAGCTCAAGCCCAAGTTGAGCTGGAAAAGAAGCAGAGCCATGACCCCCAGAGACCAAGACTGGCTTGGAAGGGTTCCTCAGATATCAGCAGGGTGGTGTGGGGTGCAGAAAGCCTTGCCTAAGGGCAGAGGACTGCAGGGACCCATAGAGACTTTCCATATCTTTGGGAAGGTGAGGAGTCTATAGTACACCACTAAAACTGAATCCTATTTTAAAGAGATGAGATCACAGAAAGCAATGTACATTGGAGCAAATAAAGAACCATGACTTTCCTTGCATTTGGAAGTATGCATGAAAAACCGTATCTTCTACAAAAAATAATAATTACAATTTAAGAACTCTCACAATCATTGATCTATGGAAGTTTTAATACTATCCCTCACCTTCCCCTTTCCTCAGTTTGTAGATGAAAACACTGGGACTCTAGTCAAGTTTTCCCAAGGTCTTAACTAACAAATTTGAAAGCCACTTATCTAGAAGTACTGAGCACAAAACTAGGCATATTGACCATACTGGTAATGTTTATTTGATTAATTAATTGGCTAGTTGAAGAATATCTGCTCAAGGAACTTTAAATCAATAATTAGTTGGTCTGAGTGACCATCATATTTACCACATACAGCTTGAAATCTCCTAAGACACTATGACCAGTCCTAGGGACAAGTAAACAAGACACCATGCTCAAGAAGCAACAGTCCATCAGAAGACAAAATGCAAATTAGCATAAGGAAATTGAGTAAACTGAAAGTGCAAAACATTTCTTTGGCATTTGGAAAAGGATAAGAAATTTTTACATTGGCATATCAAAGAGAGCACCCCCCTACCACGTGGTGGTACACACCTGTAATCCCGACACTTGGATGCTGAAGCAGGAGGATCACCACAGTTCGAGGTCAGCCTGGGCTCCATAGTGAGTTCAAGGCCAGACTGAACTACATAGTGAGACCCGGTCTCAAAAAAACAACACCCACAAAAACAAACAAACAAAAACACAAAGAGAGCCCCCTGCAGAAGAGGCGTGTGACAGGGAGATGAATGTCCCCAATGCCAGCGAGAACTATTCAAGTTTTAACTTCTATTTTGATGGTGCTCAATTATTATCTTGTGTATTTGAGTAAAATTAACTGATCCAATTAGTTCAAAACAACTGAAGCCTCCTTTCCTTCACCAGGAGGTTTAGCCTGAATTCTATGAATATTTTCATCAACTTTCTTCTTTACATAACCCAATGAATTTCATTTGTTCCAAGAAGAAAGAAACAAACGTCCAAAGACAATACCCTCTTATGGATACTTAGCATGGCTGCATTGACTCCTGAGAAAAGTTGAAATCATGTCACATTCCTGATTCATAAATACAAGATTACCTATGTGAATGCCTGCTCTGCTACTTCTTTCTCTGTGAAATGCATCCCACAGAGCAGCTGGAGCTGAGAAGAGAGCCTGAAGTCCAGTTTAACCTACACCATCCCTACATTAGGCAGTGCTGATTGGACCCAGCCTGAGTACATCAGGCTTATTTCTCCCAGCTGTAGAATTGGAGCCTAGATGAACTTCTTTTGGTAGTTCAAACTAGGAAGATATTTAGAGATATGGCAAACCATAATGTGGCAGGGGCATATGAAAAGAGATAACTTCCCAAACAGTTTCATAGAGAGAGAAAAAACAGATGTTCAGAAACAACCAGAAATACAAGTGCATGAAATCCAAAAGAAAGAATTACCAGGAAAGTAACTGCATTGACTCCTGATGACTTTTCTGATTCCTGGGTTTAGTCACTGAGATTCTTATAACAAATTCTCCCTAAAGTGCCTAAATTAGTTGCAGTGCTTGCTTCTGGAACCTACAGCAACAAAAAAGAAAAAAGAAAAAAAAGGGAAAGAAAAATGAAAAGAAAGAGAAAAAAGAAAAACAAAGACATTGACATATATGCTGACCACAAAGGGAAAAATAAAGCAAAGAAATCACTTTGTTCCAATTGCCAGAACAAAGAAAAACAATCACCTAGAAAGGCCACAGTTCACAGGGTGTCACATTCTGGCTCTCAGAAACAAGCCCTGTGCTGCTTAATGGGGAACTACGATGGCCTGTGCCCAGCGAGGGCTGGAAAGGCACTGTGCCTGTCACAGCCCTGTGATCACAGCAACTTGACAGCAGCCGCTAATGAATCCCACAGTTGGGGTTGGGATGCTTTTGCCTGCTTCAGCAATGGAGAAAGCCCAGCTGGCTTCTTCACTCAGGTACTGAAGAAAAAAGTGCACAGGGAGAAGCTGCTTCCCCAGGTCAAAAACAATTACTGAAAAATTCTATCCAGGGGCCACTTTCAAAATCATAAACTGCACAATAGGCAGAAAGCAAGAAAGCATGTGCAAAAACTTTGGGAAATTGGTCCTCCTGTAGGGATAAATTTTGTCTCTACAGTGATGAAATTTTTTCTCCTTTTCCTTTGCTTCCACATTCATGGCATGGCCCTCTCTCTTGTCTCTTTGCTGAATTTTCTTGGCTACATATCATGGCTGTTTGTCTTCTCTTTTCTACTAGAAAGTAAACACTCTGCAAGTGGAATCCAGGTCAAGTTCATTTCTAGACTTGACAAGCTGCATAGCATGATGCCTTGCACAGAAAGTATGCCCAGTGATAAGTGGATAAGAATATTGGCTCAGCTACTTACTAGCTATGTGATTTTCAGAAATTTCTTACCCTCTTCAAGTCTCATTTTCCTTAATTATAAAATAGTGAATATATTCCCTTGCTCTCTGGCTTATGCTTACATAAAGATTAAGATACATGTAAAGTGCCTTGCATGACATAGGCCCACTCTAAGTGGTCTCTATGATTTGTAAGCATTGGGCATGAGCTGCGACAGAACTAAACTGTGCCCTCATCTCTCTTATATATTCTGCTATGGCTGTTCAACCTTACTTTTATTTCAGCCTCAGCATGCCCCCATAGGAATGATGCATTAACAGAAGGAGCTATGCTAGAAAGCAGCTACACTAAGCTAACCACGATAAGTACACAGTAAATGTCTGCATCGTGCCCAGCTTTTAAATGTGGAGAAATTATACCTGCTCATGCCAAATTAGAAACAGCTTCCAAGTGCCTGATGCTACATTCATTTCCATGTCCCAGAAAGATGCTGACGGAAGGTTTTCAAAAACTTCAAAAAGACTCTTGCAATAATTGCATATTCATTAGACAAATTAGTTCTAGATTATTTTTAAAACCATAACTTGGAAAAAAGAACAACAAAGAATTGAATAGAATTATGCAGGAGTGATGTTTAGAATATAAAAATGTAGAATACTGTTCATTTTTTCTAAAACCATTAAATAGGAGGGAAAGTGGGGGAGGAAGCAGCAAACCTAAAAATAAAAAGCTACATAGAGAAAAAAAATCATCTGTCTTTATGAAATTCAGCCCTTGGGAGGCAGATAAAGTTTTTCTAACAGTTTTGGTTGAGGGTAAATGTCGACTGTGTTTCCATCTCTGGTGAGAGGACATTATTGGAGAGATAATAACCATTATCATCACAATATTATACTGGGTGAAGTAGGTGATTAACACAGTGTGACCTTTACGACAAGTATCTATGGGACCTTGTTTACTGAGGAGCCACAATCTGGTGTAACAGATCTGGATTTATTATTTTTTAGGCTTCATTATATACAAAATAAGCCACTCCACCCAGACGGTTACAGGATGGAGAGTCAGGATAAAGGAGTGGGGGGGGCAGGGGGGAAGCCTCCATGAAAACACCATGTAGCCCACAGCTTCCTGCCTTGAAATGCATTTAAAAAATGGAAAAACGACTCCTAGAACCTCCTAGTCAGGAGGGCTCTTCGTGACAGGAACCACCAGGAGAACAAATGCCAGTGCTGCCACATGGTAAAGTTCAGTGACGCGCTTCACTTCTGAGGCCACGTGTGCACCATATAAAGGTATAAATTAAAGAGCCCAGGAATAGTTGCTATTGCTTGCCAATGCCCAGTGAGACGAACTATTTCACTGTATGCAAAGGGCTGGCTGGCTCTCACCTAGTAGAAAAATCAAGAAGGCTTTCAACACTGCGTGTTCCAAAATCAACCCCATCTTCATGATTATAAGCACAGCACTACATTGAGGACTAGTGAGAAAGGCGAACACAGAAAAACATGATCATAGAACTTAACTTATAATTATAAATTGTAGCTAGCGCTCCAAAGAAAAGAAGCAGAAGTCCATAGAGGTGGGGGGAGGAGCATCATTTACAGTCGAAAAAGAAGCAGTCAGAGAAAACCAGCCATTTCCCGGCCGTATTGCACTGTGGTTAAGAAACAAGGCACCAGAATAAGAAAGGTTTGGGTTTGAATCCAATTCAGCCCATTTGTAGCTCTGTGAATGTAGGCAAATTACATCCTTCTCCAAACCTCAGTTATCTCATTTTCAAAATGAGAATAAGACTACCCAGAAATTGCCTAAAGATGCAAGGAAGTCATCATGTTATACCTCTAGAATTTAGTGTGAACTTAATAAAAGTATTATTACTAGACATGATAGTCCAAACTATAATACAACCAGGATATTAGTTTGCTACGGTTACTGTAACAAGTGTCACGAACTGGGTGCCTTAGGCAATAGAAATTTATTTTCTTTCAGTTCTGGAAGCTGGAAGCCCAAGGTCAAAGTGTCAGCAGGTTTGATTTCTTCTGAGGACTCTCTCCTGGGCTTGGAGATAGGACCTTTCTCCCCACACGCTCACACGATCTCCTCTGTGCACCTGCATAACTATATGTGGCTGTTTCCTCTCCATAGAAGGAGAACACTTATCACCTAGGATTAGAACCCATTCTAATGGCTTCATTTTAACACAGTCACCTCTTTAAAAGCCCTATCTTCAAATAAAGCCACATTCCAAAGCATCGGGGGTTAGAGTTTCAACACATGAATTAGGATTAGAAAGGGGACACAATTCAATCCATAACAATCAGTGTAGCACGGGAGCTGACCAATTGGAGAAAATGCAACTTTACCCCTACCTAGTCAGAATAGCACAAGGAAGGGAGGCAAGGTGGTTATCATTACCGCTGTGATTATTATCATTGAGTGTTATTAGCACTGCTTCTACTCAGGGATATGCCAGCCTTTTGACAGAGTGAGACTCCAGAAGGCAAAGCAATCTTCAGAAAAGCCTGACTTCTACATCCTCCTTGTGCCTGAACGTGGACAAATGCTGGGAATATATAGAAACTCCTTGTGAGAGGAGGCAGTAGAGGGAAGAATGAGGGGAGCTAAGTAAGTCTGAGATGAAGTGACTTCGTATAGCATCCCATGCTGAGCCTGTGTAATTGCCTAACCCATATTCCACACCACAAGACTAAATTCCCTGAGATGAGAAACAATGTTTACATTACTCATTTTTAAATCCTCCTCTTAGCACAGTGCCTGGTTTATAAGGGAAGTTCCATGAATAATAGTGAATGACTATTCATAATACAAATAAATCACACAACCATTTGTATCACTTCTCATCGATGAGACACATACGTGAAATTTCCCTCCCTACTCAGCCTCATCATACCCTATAGCACTTAGTGGGAGAGGGTCCATCCCCAGCCAACCGAAAGGCAGCCTCCTAATCACATTTTTGGAACAGCAGCAAAGTGCTCAGCTAGGAATCCAAAAACTGTGCAAAGTTCATTTAGGGCTGCTTTGGAGACTTAAAAAAATAAATAAATAATAACATCTGGACAGATTTTAAAATGTATGTGTGATCCTCTTCATGAAATGGAAGGCAGAACGTGGACTTGGAGCACCAATTACTTGCCCCTTTTGTCTCCCAATTTCTTGGAGAAAATTTAGTGAGCTAACTCATAGCATATCAATATAATAAAGTACCCAACATTTGAGTAAATTATAGATTAGCTGCTGCAATTGTTCAGCTTTTAAAAAGAATTTCCCAACTAAAAAGGGATTTTTTTTTTAATTTTCAGGGCATTTTGTTCAATGTCCTGCAGTTTTGAAAAGTACATCATAATAGAACAGAAATGGTCTTATGGCATTCTACCGGCATTTGGTCTAATTTTCCTAATGTTTTTTCCAACTGTTCTATTAAAGTAGGACGAATTGTCACCTTGAGAGATGATGACAGAAAAGTAATAAAATAAGTACAGGTTTTTTTTAAATTGTCATTCAGATCCAGAGATGTTAAATGACAACCAAGAAAATAGCTAGGTTCACCTGGGTAGAGGTGTTCTCCCTGGTTACTACCACGTCAATACTGCTATTATTGAACAACCTGGCTGTGTTAACAGGACTGTTCTGGGGATGGAGCTATGAGGTCTTCTGACCTCCAACTCTCTTAGAAGCTTTTAAAAGGAAAGTACACAGCATAAAGGGTCAAAAAAGGTAGGCTCAAGTCTTAGCTTTGCCATTTGCTGGCTTTATGCCCTTAAAATGTGCATAGTTTTTTTAAAAAGCAGTCAGAAAAAACCAGTTTGATAGACAGTCTACAAAGTAAGTGGCCTGGACTCTTCAACAGCATCAGTGTCATGAAAGTCAATGACAAGCCAATGAGTTCCTCTTGAGTAAAGAGTACTAACAGGACATAACAACCAGTGCAACATGTGACCCTAGACCACATCCTAGGTCAGGAAAGAACACAGTGAAGCACATCACTGAGTCAACTGACAAAATTGTCATTCTTTTATTTATTGATGTGTTTGTTGCCTTTTCAGATTGCATGCCACCAGTAACAATTTCATGAGGGGAAGAACATTTCTAACTTATTTGCTTGTATATCACTAGCATTTATGAAATGTTCAATGATTTTTTGAAAACAGGAAAGAATGAATGAGGTCATTTTCTACAAACTACAAATATTTCTCAGTGTATGGTACATACTTTAAATCAATTGCCTTATTTAGTTCTAAACAAACAAATAAACTGAATGCTATAAGCCCTATTTCACAGATGAATAAACTAAGAATTTCACAGAAGTTCTTGTTGCCTGACAGAGTCAAGATTTGAGCCAAGTCTGGACTCTCAAGTCTTTGTTTTTGTTTTTGTTTCTTGCTTTTTTATTACATAGCACAGCCTCATAAAGGCAGGCACGTTCCAAGTATTCCTTCTTATGCAGGCCTCTCCTTAGCATCCTGAAATCATACGTGCAAGGGCTTGACATTTTCTTTTGCTGCTTATCTTTGACATAAGGCCTTCAGCTGCTGTGGGTGATGGGAAGGCTTTTAACCTGATGAATCAATAGCTGACCCCTATTCACCCTCATCACTTGTGTGACACACCGAAGCTTCAGTGATGTCCCGGGTCTTTCAAGCACCTTGTTTGTTGCCCTCAAATCTCAGTTTAGCAATTTTGACATTAGCTTGCCCTTTGGATGAGACATGAAACCCTAAGTAGTCATTTAGGGCGTGACTTACAGCAGCAGTAATGGTAGCTGAAATTGTGTCCCTGCTTCATAAAAGTAAAAAGAAAGCTTTGAAATTTTCTAAAGAAGTCCTTGTCAAATATTTATTAAGGTACCTCTTGAGTTCCAGGTATTGTTTTCAAGGAGTTTGCAGTTCAGTGAATAAAAAAGACAAGCGCATAATGTGTACCCTCAGAAGGGACGTACAGGATACTGCAATAAAAGTGAAGAAATGAAGAAAGGCTTCCAGGGGAAACAACATCTCTGTTGGCACCTGAAGAATACATGAGAGCTTCCCAGGTTAAAGGGGAGACAGTACCAATAGTCTTAGCAGAGAGAAGTCATGTCCAGTGGTCTGAAGGTGACACAGCATTGCACACTGGGAAAATTTAAGGAAGTTTCATGCACCTAGAACACAAGAGTTAGGGTAATAGCAAGAAAGACAGCTGTAAAAACCAGGCAGGGCCTGGAGGTTCAGATTTAATCCTCAGAGAAACGGAAAGTCAATATTAATTTTTCATCAGAATGATCTTCAAGCTTAGCTCAAAGGATTGCAGGATGACACAGTTAAACTGGCCCCGAAGCTGCCTCAATCAGAGTCCAGTCAGGCTATTGCCACCATCAATTATTTTAGTGAAACTGGTTAAATATAAAGAATTAGCCAGATATTAGAAAAACTAAAAGATCAAAAAGAGACACTGGAGTATCGTAAATGTAGTAGCTGGAGGAAACAGCTACCACTGTGAGGGCTAAGGAAACAAAGATGATATTGATATTATTAAAATTTATAAATTTGGAGGAAGGGTGATATGAAGAGCAAGCCCAGATCCTTAAGGTGGGGACACTGTCTGGCAGGTGTCAAACCCCCTACAGTTTAGAGGATCTGGCACCACTAGGATTTAGACTTCCTAGGAGACGCTGGCTGACAAGTGCCAGTGTCTCAGAGGGCACCAAGAAGCAGATTCCAAGGACGTTAGAAAAACTACACACTAGAATCAACAGCTGCTACTGAATGCAAGTATCACTCCCAAGGTGAAGAAGTATTGTTGGGTTATGTAAATTGGAAGGAACATGGTGCTTCTTTCTTATCTAGCGCCACATCTTCTCCTGGCTTCCCTTCCTGTATTGGCAGAACTCAACAGGGAACCACACAGCAAAGGAGAAACGTGACTTGCCAAGTCCCCGCCCCAGTATCAAAGAGCTGAGTAAGAAAGATGGTCTTGGAGCTGTCAGACAATAGCTTAGAACAGTCTCCAGACTTCTGTCTCCATGGATACCTCCCTGACCAGAAGTGGAGGACCGGACTTTGTTGCAGTGGATTTAAGCAAATTCCAGGGAGAAGGAGTATAAGGAGGAAGAGAAGCTCACACCCTGACAGGCTGACGTGTGAGAAAGGAATCACAGCTGAATCACAGGCAACAGTCATTTTATGCTTTGACCTCTGTATCTCCTGTGAGGCGTGCATCACAAAGCTCTTATCTTTCCCAAACAAAGACTTTTCTGGTGCACATGGGTATTTAAATGCTATTCACTGTACTTCTGACTTCCTGGGGATCCTCTTCTCTCAGTCTTCATACTTAGAGTTCAGTTCCAATTCAGCTTAGCAGAGAAACCTGGGACCCAAGTCTAAGCCAATCAAAAATCCACATTCTCCAGCCACCATGATAGGTGCAAGATGTTCAAGTGACCCAGATAGACTCGGTGAGATCAGGAGAGACTCTACACTTTCATCTGAAACTTAAACTGGAATTGAAGAATGCGGGAAATGCTGTAGCTACATAACAATCACAAGAGGGGAACTTGTTTGAATACAGGCTTCTGCATCAAAATGGAGACCACAGAATTCAGAAATAGGTCTTCACCAGTCAAGCTCCAAACTGTAGCTGAAGCCGAATGTTTTGTCAGGAAATCTAAATTAGGTAAATTTTTTAATTTTCATTTTTATTTAAGCCACCTAGAGTGAAGTTTTCTTTCAGTAGCCACAAAAGATACTGAGACAGCAACAGTGCCCTGCACCTGTATCTCTACATTTCCGCCATTTTCAAAATAACCCTTTCCTTCTCTCTTTTTGGATAATTGTGCCAGCAGGAAAATAACTTCAAAATAATCCTATTAAATGAATGAAAATTAAGCCGGGCACGGTGGCACATGCCTACAATCCCAGCACTCAGGAAGCTGAGGCAGGAGGATCGTTGTGAGTTTGAGACCAGCCTGGGCTACAAAGTGAGCTCAAGGCCAGTCTGAATTGCATAGACAGACTCTGTCTCAAACATACAAAAAATACTACTAATAATAATAACAATAATAATAATAAATATATAAATAATTAGGCAGCCTCACTAGTAAACAAAAAGTTCAAATTACAATAAGAATTACTTCATCTTGATTAAATTGCATTTGAAAATCTTAAAAAATTTCAATTGCTGCAACTCTTACAAAGTTACGGTGAAAATGAATGTTATTTTTTCCTGTGGGAGCCACCAGATCGAGAAGAGCGTGGCCTCTCCTCGCCATGGCTTGTGCTCGTCCCCTGATATCGGTGTACTCTGAAAAGGGGGAGTTGTCTGGCAAAAATGTCACCTTGCCTGCTGTGTCCAAGGCTCCCATCTGACCAGATATTGTGAACTTTTTCACACCAACTTGCAGGAAAACAGCAGGCAGCCCTATACTGTCAGCGAATTAGTAGGTCATCAGACCAGGGCAGAGTCTTGAGGGACTGGCAGAGCTATGGCCCGAATTCCCAGAGTTAGTCGTGGCGGGTCGCACTGTTCCGGCCAAGGTGCCTTTAGAAACCTGTGTGGAGGAGGCCGCATGTTTGCACCAACCCAAACCTGGCGCCATTGGCGCCGCAGAGTAAACACAACTCGGAAGCGACAGGCCATCTGCTCAGCCTTGGCTGCCTCGGCCTTGCCAGTGCTGCTCATGTCAAAAGGTCATCGAACTGAGGAAGTTCCTGAACGTCCTTTGGCGGTGGAAGATAAAGTCAAATGTTACAAGAAGACCAAGGAGGTGGTTTTGCTTCTGAAGAAACTTAAGGCCTGGAATGATATCAAAAAGGTCGACGCCTCTCAGCGAATGAGGGCTGGCAAGGGCAAGATGAGGAATCGCCATCGGGTCCAGCACAAGGCACCTTGCATCCTCTATAATGAAGACCATAGCATCATCAAGGCCTTCAGAAACATCCCGGGCATTGCTCTGCTGAATGTAAGCAAGCTGAAGATTTTGAAACTTGCTCCTGGTGGGCATGTGGGCGTTTCTACCTTTGGACTGAAAGTGCCTTCTGGAAGTTAGATGAGTTGTATGGCACTTGACCTAAAGCTGCTACCCTCAGAGTCACTATAACCTGCCTATGCCCAATAAGATCTACACAGACCTGAGCAGAATCTTGATGAGTCCAGAGAATCAAAGAGCCCTGCAAGTACCATGCCAGAAGATTCATCGCAGAGTCCTGAAGAAGAATCGTCTGAAGAACCTGAAGATCATGCTGAAGCTGAACCTGTACTCAAAGACTGCACCAGAACACCATTCTCTGCCAGACCAGAAATCATAAATCCATGTGACTAAAGCAGCTGCACAGGCAGCCAAATTGGAATAGAAGGGGGCTGCCAACAAGAAGCCTGTAGAAGAGAAGAAACGAAAGAAGAAGGCTACTGGCACCAAGAAGCCCTTGAAGAAGTCTTTGGGGGAAAAGCCTACAGCTACCAAGAAACCAGCAGAAGAGAAACCTGCTGAAGAAAAGAAGCCTGCTGCATAAATTCAAAATCTCTGTCCCATACAGGTGACATAAATTTGTTGGTTTTTTTTTTTATTTAAGAGAAAAAAAGACACAGAAAAGAAAGACAAAAAGCAAAAGAGACAAACAAACGACAACAGCAAATCCAAAACAGTAACATTATAGGTTTACAAAACAAGATGATAGGAACTTGACAATGGTTGCAATATTGTGTATCATTACCTTCAACATGGTTGTTTACATTAACAGATATAGACATGCAAAATTGATCTAATCATATGAGTATTAACTGTTCTTTCTCAATAACTAATACATTCAGCAGTATAGTCATTTTAGCTGTCTTATATATACATATATACAGATTTACAGGTGATATAAATTTGGACAGCTCATTTTGCATAAAGAGTCAAAGAGGCAGTGAGAAAAAAAGAAAAAAATAAAGAAAGAAAAAGAGAAGAAAAAAAGGAAAGCATGTTAATGCATTGTGCTTGACTGCATAAATTGGTACATATATTTTGGAAATTTGTGTTGCAACATGGGTCTAAAATTGTTTATAACCTTTGACTTAGTAAGTCTACTCACAGAAATTGACCTTAAGAAAATATTGCATAGACATCTGTCATGTCTCTAGTTTATCAATGTCCTATTTAAAGACTAGTTATTAAAACTAGATAATACATTTTACAGATAGTAGAATATCATGTTCCTATTCATTTTCAAGACCTTGAATAATATTTAATGACCTTGAATAATAATGTTTCAAGACCTTGAATATTAGTGCATAGTAGTTAACCTTGAGTTAAGTTTTTTAGAACTTATAATAATTTAGTAAATTCTCTATGCATGTAACTATTATTCAAATCTTACACTGTGAAGCCTTTACCCATTTATGGCTCATCTCTCCAAAACAGAAAGCTCCTTGAAGTTAAGTATTAACTTAGTCTTTATAGCTATCTGGCAACATTTCAGTCAACAAATATTTCATATTCATCTCCTATGAAGTGGGAACTGCTTAGGAGCAAACACAATTGGTGACAGATAAAGAAACTATGATAAATGTCTCTCTGGAAACATACATACTTAAAAGAATGGAAAATACAGCCACACCTAACACTAAAAAAATCAGTCTAGCAATAGAATCCCAAGAAGCTTCACAAATTCTCAGTGATCCCTGAGGTTTTCTCAGAGACCGTAATCTTAATGCAAACATGGCCAATAGAAGTCATGGCCTCAGGATCCCTTCATGAGCCCTATGACCAGAGGAATGGGTGACTATGTAGCAACTCAGAGTCTTCTGACTCCAAGATCATTCTATAATTTAAGGCAGAGATGGAGAACATTTTAGAGCTTTCAGTGATACAAATATCCCACTGTGGCATGCATGCCATAGGTTCGCCACCATGGACTTGAAATCTCTGAATAGTTCATGCTATTTCACACTTCTGTGCTTTCAAACAGTTTCTTCCCACTTTAGCCACCTGATGAGGGTATCCTTCCAGACCAACACATGTGAGTTCTCTGTGATGGCTGCCCTAAATCCCCTCCCTTCCTGATCTGTTCTGATTATGTTGCCTGCATTTATTATTATTTGTGACATTATCCTATGGTCTCTAATTACTCACTTGGATAATTTTTCTACAATGCCATGAATTCCTTGAGGTTTTCATTATCCTTTGTATTTCAGTGTTTAAAACAGTACAGAGCTCATCTTATCCTCAATAAATGCTCATTGAATTGATTATTGAATAAACTTTAATCATACTGCAGTGTTTCTGAGAGTTCTGGTTGCTGAGGCAAAAAAAGCTTATGTGTATTCTCTCCATATAGCTGTTACTCGAATCTTGCACTGTGGTTCCTTTACTGCAGTCTAGCTCTGCAAGCATGTGTGTATGCATGTTCAAATACAGAAGCGGATTTATGAGCACACACTCACACACAAATCCCACCTTATAAACCTCAAGTATAATTGTGCTGTGTGTTTCTGAATACTTGCAAAGGAAATGCTTGACAGAATTTCCCCTGGAACAGCACCATGCATCGAGCAAAAGAGTTGGGTTGACACTTTCATGAGGCAAAAATGCTCAGTGTTTTCACCCACGGGGTGACATGTTGTTTAATGATGTTAATTTTCCAACATAAACACTTTATACTACAAAAAAAAATTCTAAGTAAATGCCTGTCAGGTCAACAATTACAAATGGCAAAGGGAAGATAGATTAATTCTTGCAAGAATAAACTTGAATTATTCTAAAAGGCAAGTATTTAAAAAAACAATTTGACATAGATTAATTAGCTCCATATCTGCATGAAACGAAATCTTTGTTTGGCTTGAAATACACTCCAATTTGCCTGCAGTGTTAAGTATACACATTTGCTGTACTTGCTCAATTTTTGCCTGGATTGAATTCTGAATTTTTTATGATCATCGTTAGCTCTTCCCACAATCAAAATGTCTCAGTTTAAGAATACATTTTCACTTGCACAAGTTACCAAGTGAATTTTTAACAGAAGCAGTCATTGGATAAAGACAGGTGGAAATACAGGTAGAAATTCATGAAACAAATTCATAATACTCCAGATGCATAAAACAAAATGGTACCTTGTAAATTCCTTAAGGTACAGATTTTTTGCTGAAACTTATACACCAGTTAAAGAAATTTGACCCAAGAAATCATTATATATATATATAAGCAAAGATTAATTTTCATGGTGTTGCAGGGCAGAATTATTCATAGTAGAAAAAAAGAAACAATTTTTAAAAATAAAGAATTTGAGTACCCATGTGTTGAAATGTTACACAGTCTTTACAAATGATGTTAAGAAAAAACAGGCAACATCTGGGAAAATGTTCTGATGGAGGGGCGAATTAGTTACAGCAAGATCTGGCGAAAGAAAGAATAGTGATTCTGAGCATGGATTCTGCTGCCTTGGTTCAAATCTCAATTCTCTCATTCACAAGCTATACAACTACAAGCAAATTGTTGGATCTAGTGCCTCAGTTTCCTCATATGAAAGTGGGGATATGTGACAGGACCTAGAAGATAAAGTTGTAAGAATGAGATCAATATAAATATAGTATTTAAGTAAGTATTTAAAAGCCTTTAAGGGTATATAAAGCACACAATAGACATTAGAAGGCAAATAAATGTTGGCTCTTATTCACATTTATAATAGGTTTCTGTTTTCAAATACAGTGTATGAATATTATACATAAGAAAAATTTAGAAGAACCTCCCTCAAAATATTAGCAATAATTAAGCATAATTTCTAGAGTTTTTCTTTATGCCTATCTTTTTACTTTCCAGAATAAAAACGCAGCACTTCGAATTTTTTACATGTGGGTCATTTTAATAGAATTCTTATGCATGATATATTTTTGCTCTTAAAACACTATTGCAAAAGAAGTATAATATAGGATTACAATGTGATGTAATGTAAAGTTTCATATTTTTTCTGAAATTAAATAAAAATTCATTGTACCTGAAGAATTTGAAATCTATGGTATAAAGACATGACCATAGTTTTGCTGTTTTAATTTCTAAAAATTTATTTCCTGGGATCAAACATTCTTGTATAACATTCAGAAATGTCATTCACATAACAAGGGACTAATAAATTAGCAGAATACACACAAGCACTTATTCTCATGTAACTTTCATTCCAGTAGACAGAGACTGACAATAAACAAAGTACTCTATAATTTACATAACATACTAGAAGACAATACTTAAGCCTAAAAATACGAAGCAGAGTGCTAGGGTTATGTAGAGGGACAAAGAAAAATGGTGAAGAGTTAGCTACAGTTTTTAAAAAGTGATCATACTAAGCCTCAGTGATCACCCATTAAATGGCAGAAGTGATGCAAAGCCCTTTGAGAACACAAAGATAAATATCCATTCTGTCACTCTACCTGTAGTTATTAAGCACTTAGAATGCATCAAGGAATGGGCTGGGTGCCGAGGATGCAGTGTTTCCAAAAAGTCATGACTCCTGTCTTATTTTGCAAAGAATAAAATTCTCATGATCAGAAAATAAAGTGAAAAACACAAATGATTACAAATTGTTCTGTGTGCTAAGAGCAGTCAGAGATGTACTCCATGAAGTGACAACATGTAAACCAAGACTCAAAGGTAGAAAAGAATCAGTCATGAGAAGAACCAAAAGAAGATCTGTCTGGAAGAAAGAGGTAGAGTTGATACCAGTGAGGTAAAATGGAGTCAGCTCATTAATAAACTCAGTCTATACCTCACCTTGCAATAGAAGAGAACATAATTTTGGTCAGTTTCCCAGTGCTGCCTCCAACATGCCCTGTTCCTTGAGCAAACATGATGCCATCCTTGCCCAGGAGAATTCTTTAAAATTTAGAATCTCTTATGAAGTTGCAGGCAAGCTTTGGCTGGGCTGTGGTCATTCAAAGGCTTGACTCAGGGATCTGCTTGAAAAATGGCTCATTTACACAGGTGTTAGAGGTTTTGCTTCCTTCCCAGGTGGGGCTTTCCACAAGGCTACCCAAACATCTTCACTATGGGCAGCAGGACCGAGACAGAACAAGGAGTAAGCTGTGAGGTCTTTTATAACCCAGTCTCCAAAGTAACACATCATCATTTCTGCCACAGTCAAACACTCTACAGACTGACCCTGATACAAATCCCAGAGGCCAAACTTAGAGACTAACAAATACAAAAATTTACATTTCATTTATAAGTTAAATGTATTATCATTTAGTATAGTTTCTGGCCTATAGTGAACAAAAAACAATGGCTATTTACCAGTATTGCTTATTAAATAGTCACTGGCTAGTTCAGTAGAAATTTCTTAACCTCTTACTCTACAAAAGTATTCAATCTTGACACTCCAGGGGTGTTTCCTGGCTAGCCACATGGGTTCTAGAGGTTCTGAACTCTGTCCAGCCAGGTGCAAGGTCCCGGGGCACCATGCTTCAGGGGTACATCCTGGCTAGCTGCACAGGTACCAAAGGATATGAACTCTGCCCAGCCCAGCATCCCAGCAAATTCCACTGGGGGAAAGCCTGGTCACCTGCACAGATCCCAGAGCTACCAAGCCCTGCCAACCCAGAGTCACAGAGCCATTCATCAGGGAGTGACCAGACTAGCTGGTGGGTCATGGAGATTTCGAGCTCTGCCCATCACAGCACATGGCCCTGGCACCATAGTTTAGGGATAACATCCTGGCTAGCCTCATGGGTATCAGAGGATCGAAGCTCTTTCCAGCCTGGCATCCCAGTGAAATTCATCAGGAGGGTGCCTGGTCAGCTGCACAAGTCCAAGAGGAAAATGAAAAAATGAAAGAGAAAGATACAGTTTCAGTCCCCTAGCTCACCAAGAACAAACCCAGGAGACACTGAAATGGAAGACATTGGAAATTGCACAACTGAACTTTCTGAAATGATAGCAACTGAAGTAAAGAAAAAACCCATGAAGCTATAGAGCAAATCAGATCACAAATAATCTCTCAGGTAAAAAAAGAAATGACAAACATTATGAGAGAAATGTTGAGTGAAGCTAAAGAAGATATAGATTAAGAAAACAGTGGAACATAAGAAAATGATGGAAAACTTGAATGAAGAATATAAAATAGAATTAGAATGCATGAAACAGATTCAAAGAGATATTCAGGAAATTAAAAATGCCTTTGAAAGCTGGAAAAACTGATTGAATGAAGCTGAAGATAGATGCTGAAATCTTGAAGACAGGATGAAAGCTAATGATCACAGAAGAAAACAACTCTTAATAACAAGGAACCAGGAAACAACAACTCAATAGCTGCAAGATTACGAAAAGAGAGACAATATAAATCTGATAGGTGTCAATGAAGAAGCAGAGGTCGACACAAATAACATAAGAAGACTATTTACAGAAATAATAGCAGAAAATTTTCCAAGCATGGGAAAAGAATCTGACACACAGATAAGTGAGTCATATAAATCCCAGTTAGCCATAACCAAAATAAATCTTCACCCAGACATACAATAATTAAGATCCCAGAAATTCAGTACAAAAACACAATACTAACAGTTGTCAGAGAAAAGAAACAGATCATCTATGAAGGGAAACATAACAGAATCACGGACAACTTTTCAACACAAACCATCAAGTCAAAAAAGAGCTTGGAATGCAGTGTTTCAAATTCTGAAAGAAAACAACTTCCAACCCAGATTGATGTACCCTATAAAACTATCTTTCAAAATTGATGGAGAAATAAGATACTTCCATGACAAAGAACAACTAAAGAAATTCATGGCCATCAAACCAACACTACAAAGAGTACTGAAAGATACTCTAGAAAGAGACAAAGATGACTACAATTCCAAGAACAACAGCAGAAAAAACCACCAAACAGGGCAAACGCTAAAACAGAGAGAAAAAGTAGACAACCAACAACAGAAAGATAACATGAAAAAGATAAGTGAGTACATATCAGTTATATCCATCAATGTAAAGGGCCTCAACTCACCAATAAAAAGTAGACTGGCAGAGTGGATTAAAAAACAAAATTCAACAATATGCTGAATACAAGAAACATATTTAATTCAAAAGGAAACTCATAGACTAAAAGTCAAAGGTTGCAAAACAATACTGTATGGATAGGAACCCAGAAAAAAGCTTAAGTAACTATTCTGTTTGCAGACAATGTGAACTTCAAAACAAGGATGATCAAAAGAGATAAAGAAGGTCCCTATATACTGGTTAGGGGAAAACTTCAAGGGGAAGAGACAATAGTCATAAATTTCTATGCACTAATTATGAGAACATCCAACTATGGAAGACATCTTAATACACATGAAAAATCAAATAAGTAATAATAAAGTTACATTGGGTGACCTTAACACCCCAATAGCACAAAGAGACAGATCAACCAAACAAAAAATCAGCAAAGAAATAACAGACCTGAATCAAACTTGTGAGCAAATGGACCTAGTAAATGTGTACTGGGTTTTCCACCCAATAACATCAGAATACACATTCTTCTCGGCTGCACATGGGTCATTCTCTAAAAGAGACCATATCCTAGCGCACAGCACATGCTTAAGTAAATGTAAAGGAATTGAAATAATCCCATGCATATTATCTGATCATACCACAATAAAATTGGAAATAAATGACAAAAAAACCCACAACAACCCCATAAACACATGGAAATTAAATAACATTCTCCCAAACAACCGATAGGCTAAAGAAGAAATTAAAGAGGAAATTAAACAATATCCATAATTGAACAAAAATGCAAATACAATTTACTGGAGCCTGTGGTACACAATGAAAGCAGTTCTCAGAGGGAAATTTATAGTGGTAAATTCCCACATCAAGAAAATAAAATGAGCACAACTAAGTAATCTAATGCTACACCTCAAACTTCTAAAAAAGAAAAGCAAGTCAAGCCCAAAGCCAAAAGAAGAGATGAAATTTAAAGACCAGAGCAGAAATCAGTGCAACTGAAACTAAGAAAACAATACAAGGAATTAATTAATTAGTTGGTTCTTTGAAAGGAAAAATAAAATTCATAAAACCCTAGTCAACCTTATCAAAAAGAGAAAAGAAAAAAACTCAAATCCATGCAATATGAAATGAAAAGGGTGAAATCACTGCAGACCCTATGGAAATACAGAAGATCATCAATACCTACTGTGAAAACCTTTATACTCATAGATTCAATAACACAGAAGAAATGGGCGGGGATTCTGGGAAGATGGCAGAATAGTAGGCAGCAAAGTAAATACCTCTCTGAGAGATACAGTCCAGATGCTGGAATATAGCACCATGAGGAAGACAAGAAGTAAGGAAGTGGGCCCCCTGGACCCAGAAAGAATCTAAAGTGAGAATTAAAACCCACAGAAAGAGTAAAAAGAAAACCTTAAATGAAGAAGTCAGTAGCTGGTGGCGCCATTTCCTGGAGCTGGACCCACTGTGCGAAAGGAGCTGTTGGAAGCTGGGGACACACATCAAGGTAACGTGGTAGCTGGCGACCCTGGAGGCCTCTGCAGAGAGAGGCAGCATTGAAGGGGTGTGGCAGTGGAGGAGACCAGCAGACCTGGAAGACAGTGGTGAGTGCAGAGGAGGGTCCTCCCATGAGAAACAGCAATTCCTCCAATGGGAGAGAACAACTGGCCAGGAACCATTTTGGAGTAGAGCTGGATAAGCCCAGAACCAGAAATTCTGTGGGCTTCCTCCAGCAGCACCTAGCTGGGCCCAGAACTGTGGAAATTGCTCAGACTGAGCCCTGCCCCTACAGGCATTCTAACAGCCATCACATAGTTTCCCTGCAGGTAGCCTACTAGGTCTTGAGGTGGTGGCCAGCCCTGCCTTCGCACACACTGCAGAGGCAGTAGTGGAGGATCTGGAGAGGTGACCAGCCCAGGTCTACAGGCAGTAGCCAGCCCCACCCCCACATGCACTCCACCAGCCATCTGGCAGCCAACACAGGCTGGGAAAAGCAACAGACAGCCCTGCACCATGCACCCAATAGCCACCATCAGATACCCATAGCCAGCACGGGCTAGAAGAAACAAGGTCTCACTTCAGAGAAATTGTAGCCAATGCAGGAAGTGCCTGGGACCCCAGTACCCACTTGTCCAGAAAAAAATAAGGAATATGTGAAGACAAAGAAGTAAAAGGCAGACTCTGGCCTCTAATCCAAGCAGAGCAAATCCAGGAGAATCAAACACAGGAGAGATCAGGAGTTGCACACCTGAAGTTTCTGAAACAATGGCAGCTGAACTGAAGAAACAACTTCATAAGACTATAAAAGAAATGAGAACAGAAATACTAACTCAGGTAAAAGAAGAAATGAAAAACATAATAAAAGAATTACTAAGTATCTCTAAAAAAGACAAATATAAAAAATGGAGGAGCATAGGAAAATGAGGGAAACTTTGAATAAACAATACAAAAAAGA
The DNA here is from genome assembly GCA_004363535.1 of Dasyprocta punctata. NCBI lineage: Eukaryota > Metazoa > Chordata > Mammalia > Rodentia > Dasyproctidae > Dasyprocta > Dasyprocta punctata. Next base: position 47,186 of record RJWM01003089.1, on the reverse strand, counting down.
TTTAGAATACATGAAACAGATTCAAAGGGATATCCAGGAAATTAAAAACTTCATTGAAAGCTGGCAAAACCACTTGGAAGAAACTGAAGATAGACTTTTAAACCTTGAAGACAGGTTTGCAGCACCTTATTGCCAAAGGAAAGATCTCTTAAAAGTAACAAGGAGCTTGGAAGTAACAATTCAATAGCTACAAGACAACCCAAAGAAGCATAACTTAATAATAGGTGTGAGTGAAAAAGCAGGAGTCAACTCAAATGACATTAAAAGTCTATTTACAGAAACAATATCAGAAAGTTTCCCAAGCATGGGAAAAGAAAGTAACATTCAGATAAGTGAAGAATATAGAAATCCAGCTAATCATAACCAAAATAAATCTATACCCAGACATATAATAATCAAGATCCCAGAAATTCAACACAAGAACCAAATATTAAAAGCTGTTAGAGAAAAGAAACAGATCACCTATAAAGGAAAACACATCAGATTCACGACAGACTTCTCAACACAAACCATCAAGTCAAGAAGAGCTTGGAGTGAAGTATTTCAAGTCCTGAAAGAAAACAACTTTCAACTCAGACTGATGTACTCTGCAAAACTATCTTTCAAAATCAACAGAGAAACAAGATACTTCCATGACAAAGAACAACTGAAGAAATTCATGACCACCAAACCAACCCTACAAAGAATACTGAAGGACATTCTAGGGAGAGATAAAAAAAGAAGATCACAGCCCCAGGAACTGTGGCAGAGGGGTATCACAAAGCAGGGCAGGCAACTGAATGGAGGGGAAGAGTAGGCAGCCAATGGCAGGAAAATAGCATGGCAGAGACGAGGCAGTGCATGTTGGTCATAATCATTAGTGTAGATTACCTCGATTCATCAGTAAAAAGTAACACAGGTAGAGTGGATCAGGAGACAGGATCCATCAATATGCTTTATACAAGAAACACATTTTACTCAAAAGAGGGTTCATAGACTGAAAATCAAAGAGAGAGAACAAAGCTCTGTGTGACAGGGAAGCAGAAAGAAGTGAGGTAGCTTGCCCATTAGCTTCAGAGTGGACAAAACAGACATGGCATTTTTATACAGTGGAAAGCTACTCAGTTATAAAGAAAGATACCATTGAGGCTCTTATAGGTAAAAGAATACAACTTGAGATCGTGCTCATGGATGAAATGATACAGAGTCACATGGGTGAACAAATCATGTTGTCTCCCTAGCATGAAAACTAAAGGAGTTAGTGGGATCCAAACTACACAATACATATTGTGAAAATGAAAGAGGAGAAAGTGTCTAAAAAGGGAAGGCAGTGGCCATTGTTAATCTATTATCATGATTTGAATCCTATATTTTTTTAATTGTTCTGTTTAGTTTGGTTTTATTCTGTTTTGGTTTGTTTTATTATATTTGATGGCATGGACAGCTATTTCAAAGATAACAAAATATATTATGGTAGCCATTATTGATTTCCTTTTATCTTTTATTGAAGTCATGTATCATGCTCATTGTTTTGTTTTGATTAACTTTATTCTGTTTTATTTCATTTGGTTTTATTCTCTTCAAAATGAAAAAATAAAAATAAAACACAGATGAAATAGACAAATTCCTAGAAACATGTGAATTACCAAAGCTGGATCAAGAAGATGTAAAATTGCTAAATAATGCAATTTCTTTTAATGAAGTTAAAAATGTAATTAAAATCTTATCAACAAAGAAAAGCACAGGTTGTGATGGATTCACTGATGAATTCTACAAAAAAATTAGGGAAGACTTAACGCCAGCACTCCTCAAACTCTTCAATGAAATTAAAAGGGAAGCGAGTCTCCCTAACTCATTCCTGGATCAAGCATTATCCTAATACCAAAAACAGAGAAAGACCCAACCAAAAAAGAGAATTATGGGTCAATCTCCCTAATAAGCATATGTGGAAAAATCATCAGTAAAATACTAGCAAATGGAGTGTGGCAAATCATCAGGAAGATTATGCACCACGACTAAGTGGGATTTGTCCCAGGAATTCAGGGGCAGTTCAACATACACAAATCAATAAGCATAGTACACCATATCAACAGAACAAAAGACAAGAATCACATGATCATCTCAATAGATGCAGAAAAAGCTTTTGACAAAATCCAAAATTTATTCATAATAAAAACTCTATGCAAAATCAGAACAGATGGTCTTTACCTCAATCTGATAAAATCCACATATGTTAAACCAAGAGTCAACATCTTACCAAACGAACCAAAACTGAAAGCCTTCACTCTAAAATCAGGAACAAAACAAGGATGTCTATTATCACTACTCCTATTCAATATAGTTCTGAAAACATTAGCCAGAGCAATTACACACAGAGAGAGAAAGAAAAGGAATAGGATAGGAAAGGAAGAAGTTAAATTATTATTATTTACAGATGACATGATACTCTACATAGAAGACTTCCAGATGTAATAAACAAATTCAGTAATGTAGCTGGATACAAAGTCAACACTCAAAAATCAATAGCATTCTTGCTCAGAAACAACAAACTCACTGAGAGAGAAATAAGGGAAACCACACCTTTCACAATAGCATCCAAAAAAATGAAATACTCAGGAATCAACCTAACAAAGGAAGTAGAGGTTCTATACATTAAAAATTATAGTACTCTGAAAAAAGAAATCAATGGGATTTCAGAAAACAGAAAGACATTCCTTATTCATGGATAGGAAGAACAAGCATTGTAAAAATGGCCATTCTCCCAAAATTCTTATACAGATTTAATGCAATTCCAATCAAAATACCTTTAGCATACCTCACAGATCTAGAGTAATCATTCCTAAAATTCATCTGAAACCAGAAGAAGCCTAGAATAGCAAAGGCAATTCTGGGCAACAAAGGCAAGGCAAGAGGTATCACAATCCCTGACTTGAAGTTGTACAACAAAGCTATTGTGATAAAATCAGTCAGTACTGGAATAAAAACAGACCTGTAAATCAATGGGATAGATTAGAAGATACAACCACATTTACAAACACACACAGCCACCTTATCTTCAACAAAGGGGCCAAATCAGTTCACTAGAAGAAAGATAGCCTGTTTAATAAGTGGTGTTGGAAAAACTGGCTTTCCATATGCCAAAAACTAAAACTAGACCCATGTCTATCACCATGTACTAAAGTCAAAATAGATCAAAGATCTGAATATTAAAACAGAAATATTAAAACACAATTTCTAATAGCCAAATCTTGGAAACAACCCAAATACCCATCAACTAAGGAATGGATAAAAAAGCTGTGGTATTTTTATACAATGGAGTATTACTCAACTATAAAGTAGGATTGCATCAGGACTTTTATAGGTAAATAGACACAACTTGAGACCATACTCATAAGTGAAATAAACCAAATTCACATGTGTAAATACCATATTGTCTCCCTAGTGTAAGAAACTGAAAGAGCAAATAAGGTCCAAAATCAACAATAAATATTGTGTAAGGGTAAGAAACTGCTCAAAGGAGAAAAGTACCTAGGATAGGGGAAGGGAGGAAAGAAGGAAGAGCAAAGGGAAAAGATATATATGTAGCTATATAGATATAGATACATATACGCACACATAAGACAAGCTAAGACTACTACTAATTTTATTAGTTCTTGGAAAAGAACAGTTAATACTCATATGATTAGATCAGTTTTGCATTCCCAAATCTGATAATCTAAGCAACTCTTTTAAACATAACAATATGCAGTATAACAACCATTGTTAAATTCCTATCATCTTGAAAGCCTATATTGTTATTGTTTTGGGTTTGCTGTTATAGTTTGTTTGTCTCTTTTGTTTTTTGTTTTTCTTTTCTGTTCTTTTTTTATTTTAAATTTTTTAAAAATTAATCTTCTTAAAAGGGTACCTGAGACAGACAGTGACTAACCTCAAAATAATACAATCATAACAGTGGAAATTCAGGATCTATGGTAGCTTTTAATCACTTTTAGCTTTAGTTCAGAAACATGTTTTGTTTTTTCATTCATTCATTCATTCATTTACCATCAGGTAACAGATCTATCTAAATGTTCTGGATTTACAATATGAGAACGATCATTACAGCTTAACACTCAAACAATTCATAAGAACTCCAAGCCTTGCCAGTAAAAGAATTAATTTTTAAAATACCATGAATATGGTGTTGCGTTAATCACTTCCCTCATTACTGAGATACAATACCCAGCCAGCAATTTAAATGAGAAGATGTTTATTTTGGTTCATATTGCAGTCTATACTAGGCTGGCTCCAAGGCAGGACAGCTGGGCAGAGGCGCATGGTCCAGAAGAGTAGCTCACTACCTGGTTTGGGGGAAGGAGAGAGTGAAAGGAGGAGCAAGGGAGGGAGATGAACTCCAGGTCACATGCCCAGTGCCCTGCTTCTTCCGACCTGAGCACACCTCCTAACAATAAATCAGCTCTAAGGCTCCACAATCTCCTTCCAAAATTCACACCTATAATTGCATGCTTTGAGGCTTTGGGAGGACATCTAGATATAAATTATAACAAGTACATACAGAAAAGTAGTATATGATCAGGTCTCTTTTGTCAGTGAAAACTGGGAAAAGTCGAGACATGAAGAATAAGTCAGAGTCAGCAAAACATGGAGGTGTAGGGTACTGCCCAAGCAATAAACCGGAAAAAGAAAAAGAGGAAAATAGCACATATTTAGATAAGTAAATATCTGATTTATTGTATATCGGTATATTTGATATACTGTATACTCATATATGTATATATATATATATGTATATAAATCACACAGAAATCTGTTGTATACAACATCAGAATGTATGTGTCATTGGTGAATATATAACACATGAACAATATAGAGAGATTTAGATATAGGTAAAGATTTCAACACCACCGTGCACACCTCTTGCAGTACTGGTCATGTCCTCAGTTGGTCTCACAATAATCCTAGGTCTGCAGATTCACTAGAAAGTAAACTCAATTAGGCAAATGAATTTGCTGAAAGTTTCACAGTTTCTAAATGGTGCAGTCAGGATTTGAACCCATATATATCTAACTCCAAAGCTCTATATGTTTAACCAGGGGCCAGCAAACTACCTACAGACCCATTCTCTCCACTGCTTGTTTTCACGGGTTTTGGTTTTGTTTTTGTTTTTGTTTCTGTTTCTGTTTTTGTTTTTATTTTGCAATAAGCCACAACCATCTCTTTGTACAGTGTTTGCATTGCTTTTACACTGGCATGATAGAGTTGAGCACTTGCACCAGAAATGAAACAGCCTGAAAAAGCCTAAAAATGTACTGCCTGGCCTTTTACAGAAAGTTTCCCAACCTCTACTCTTGATTATTATCTCATCTGAAAAACTAATTTGAAGATTTGGGGAAAACTCTTATAAAGGCTGTCCATTTAGATAAGAAAGGCCTTTTGGATAGTTTATGTCTGTTAAAGTCATCCGTGGGCTCGGAAATACACACCATGCCTTTAAGGTTTAATGCATTTAATGCTTGAGATGAATTACGAGAAGACATTTCGTGACATTTGGAGCTGTTTCGATTTTAGCTGCCTGTTATCTGACACTCCAAAATAAAACCACTAAAAATTTGCAGCCTACTTACTTCAAAGCTCATATATGAGACCTGTGATTCTCCTGATGCCCCTCAAATAAAAAAAAAAATCATTTTAAAGATGATATGGTTTGCAAGGCAATGAAACATAGACTTTTGGTATTATTATTAGTCACTAAAAATAGCATCCAGGCATTTTTGCGCGCTTCATTATACGCATTGTTGTTATAAATCCACAGAAAGTTTAGATTTCAATTTCAATCTATGAAACTTCATGTATTCATTCGATGAAGTTTAACTGAGGTTCTACTGTATACCAGATACTGTTGTTGCTTATAGAATAGTTAAAAGCGAAGTATCAGTAACCTTATCAAATACCCTTCACCAATGACAGTCTTACTTTTAAGTAAGATGAAATAACAGATACGTCCCTGTTATCTTGGAGCTCATACTCTACAGAACTATAAGAACTATATGGCATAATATGACATAATTATCTTAACCTGTTGAGCTACTAAAATAAAATACCATAAACTGGATAGATTATAAATAATTTGTTTCTCACAGTTCTGAAGACTGTGAAGTTCAATATGAAGGTGCTGGCAGACTTGGTGCTTGATAGGGGCCAGTTTTCTTGCTCATAGAATACTACCTTCTCCCTGCATTCTCCCCTGATGAACGGGATGGCGGCTCTCTGGAGCCTTTTTGTAAGGGCCTTACTTCCACTTTTGAGGGCCCTACTATTTTGTCCTCACAAATCTAGGCCCCTCTTTCCAATACCATCATATTGGGTATGATTTCAACCCAGAAAGTTTTCTCACTTGCCAACAGAAGGGAGTGATCAACACAATAACAAGGCGGCTGGTTCCCACTGAACTAACTCCGTGCTGGGAAAGCTTCATGGACAAAGTGACGTTGGAGGGGGAACCTAGAGTAGGAACAAGACAAAGCCCAATGAATTATTTGAGGAGCAAATGCCTTTGCCACAAAGTTCACATGCTGTACTGTTGAGGATTTGGGGAGACTGGAAACATGATACAATATTTAACACTTGCAAGTTGAACATTAGCATTATACTTACCCTTACCTGCACACACACATACACGCACACACACACACACATACACAAATATATTAAAACTGAGAGTGAGAGAGCTGCTGATTTATTAATTTGCCTACTGCATGGCAAATCTGAAGGTCAAACTCAGTTTTACTCCAGTGGCAAAGCTTTTTGCCACTCTATGACATACATCTCTTTCCTCCTCTAGGACATTAATGAACCTGGAAAACCTTTGCATGTGGACTGACTCCCATTTCAGCTCACATGACACTGAGCTATTCTAAGGGAGAAGTGATTTCAGAACCATACGATTTCGCTGTAAGATTTCTAAATTGAAGGAGAAAAATGTCAAAAGCTGTCATTTAAACTAAGCTAGCCTCAGACTCTCTAGCACTCCAGCAACTCACTCGCCCACAGTCACCAGCACAGTTGCTTTACAGATTTCTTTTCTGAAAATAAAACACTGCCATCGATTCTTTGGAACACTGGAGAGTCTAGAAACAGTCTCTGGCATTCACTGAAATCTAATTGCCCCTTTGCCTGGCTTCCTGGTCCCCATGGGGAACCTTCCTTGCTAGGGATGTGATAGAGGCTCAAAAGTTGAACGTGAGCTCTGCAGAAATCTCTCATGCAGAAAGCCACTCTCCTTTCAAAGCAACCACAGACATGGAGCAACACAGTCATGTTTCTATTTGTGGTCACTTAATTCCCTCTTGACAGGAGAAGAAACATGGTTGGAGTGGAGTGGTATGAGACCTGCAAGTCCAATAGCATCTCCGATCATCACCAGCATCCCCAACTTTTTCTCTCTAGACAACAGCCCGTAATTATTCTAGGACTAACAGACCTAGACTCACTTCCCAAATCTTTTTCATGTTAACTATGTGACCTTAGGCAATTTAAGTGATAAAATTGAATCTCATTTACCACTACAGCATGCACAAAAAATACTTTCCTAAATCTCCATTTTTCCCAATTTTTAATCCCAACCGTGAGGGTTTATATTCTGCTGGCTTTCACCAGCATGGCAGTAGTAATTTTTAACATGAAATATATTTTTAGTTCTAACAAATAGCCATTGCTTCAAGCTCACCAAGAAATACCCTCCAAGTAGCCCCAGAATCTCTCCATAATTTAGCAACAGAAGAGCTAATGGCTGGCATATCTGAGACCTCCAGGACCTACAGCTGATTTTCTTTCTTATTGCTTGATGCCTAAAAGTATCTGTGCTTGCTCCCCAAAACTGAATCTCCTTGAGTCCCCTGTGGTTGTCTCTGCTTCCACACCACACATTCCTCCTGGCCCTGGGGATCCCTGGCTGAACGCTGCTACGAAGCCACCGTGACTCACATGTGGGAGCAGCTAGTTCACTCCTAATGCTGCTGTCAATATCTGTTTCACTTGCCAGTGTGTCTTCGTCTGACAGAGCAGGGAGAGGAATATTTTTGACAGCTGAACAAGGCCTTAGGGCCCACCCAGACCACTAAGACTGTGACGGCCACCACTTCCTAGCATCTTCTCTATGTGCCATTTACACAAACTACAGTCAGCATGAGCCAGGTACTGGGAGAACCAGAGAAAAATGAAGGCAGCAAATGACTAAAGCAGTAGATAACAAGAATCACTGTGGGCTCAAACAGTGGGCCGAAAAGCACTGAGGGCTCAAGCGGGGGGCCGCCACTGCAAAGTGAGAAGCATTCTTTGTGGGAGTTTTGTAATTACCATTATTTCCCCTATTTTATAGATAAAGAAGCTGGAGAATACAAAAGTATTTAAAATGTAAGTGGCAGAGTCCAGATCCAAACACAGACACCTTGGCAGCAAAGGCCACATGCTTAACCTTCACACTATTCCACCTCTCATCTGTCCTCAGTTATACTCTCAACTTAATTAAAAATGACAGTCCAGTAAGTGATTTTCATGGCTTAGTTGACAAGAGAGAATTTGGCCATATAAAAATCTGAGGCAACATTATAAAATCTAGGAAAGAATTTTAATGTAATTGCTTAGTTCAGCAGAAGCTGAGAAAAGTCTTGGGACCATGAATAATATGACTGATTTCGAAAGAAACTCTCCACTTTTTAAGACTACAGGTCTCCTAATGACTATCAAGTGAAAAGAAGGATTGATGGAAGAAAGTGGTGCAATTCTTTATGTCAGACTACAAAGTATCCTTTAGCAGGTGGTACCCATGTCATCAAAGGATCACAACAACAATTTCTGAAGATCAACAAATGATCTGTAAGTGATTATCATTTTAATGAAATATATCCTTTCCAAACTGTATCACTTGGTAGGCAGTTGTGCAAGTTTGGAATAAAGAATAAAGAGGAATGCATAATTTTTTTAAATTTATAACTTGATTTATATATTAACATATATTTTTAATGCTTGCCAAGGACTTCGTAATACCACCCCTGCATACACTCATAAAAAGTATGTTTTCATGCATGTGTATGAGAGTAAGCCTGTGAATTTGTGATAATCTGTCCATAGCATACCAGCACCAGTAATTTGCAAAAAAAAAAAAAAATAATAGAACCCTTTAAATCTGGCAATCACACAAACCACTCCTCATCTCATCTGTGGCAGAGGGAAGAACTGTGCTCACAGGATCAAGATGTCCAAATAAATATAAAGGAATCACATTAGTTGTATTTTAATGTGGGATTTTTTCTTTTTTTTTTTTTTTTTTTTCAGACTCCTTGGGGAAATCAAGAATTCCCCACCTCATGTGATCCTGGCAGAATGTGTCAGGATATTTGTGTAATACAAATTAAGAAAGAAAAAACTCCAGACAACTAGATTAAAAATCTCACACAGTAAGAAGCCAAGAGGAAAAGCTATCCAAAGTACCCTATTTTCTAAAGAGCTAAGAAATCTTTTCCTGAAACACCCCCACACCCAACAGACTCCCAGTTTGCATCAGTTGGCCAGTATTGGGTCATATGCACATATCTAAGCCAGATATATGCTTGAGCATAAAGACTGTCCTAAATCACAGATTCATCAAGACTTCTGCAACCTTCCAGTCCATTCCTAAGGAAACTTCATGAGTCAGAAGTTGGAGAAGATGTCATGTGGACTTGGATTCCACATTTAGTACAAACATTCTCAAAGGTAGACCATAAGGAGGAAAGGGAGTCATTTAACACATTGATACGTAATTATTTCCCTTTCTATCAAAGACAGCAAATATCGTCAAATGAAGCAATCACTCATCTCTCAACCATAACAAAAATGTGTGCTAGTCATGCAAACAGAAAGTTGGGTCCAAGTTAGAAGCTACATTCACCATTCTTTTATAGGTCTGTGCAGCACCCATTGGCCATCAAGTGACAGATTTGCTAAGCCTCTGAAAAAAGCAGGTCAAATTACCAAACAGACATAATCTATTCAGATAGATATTTAGTGATACTAAATATGAGATAAGAATTGTTGTGCAAATTGTCTAAAATTCAAGGTCAAATGGCTTAAACAATTGATTCAGAGTGAGCTTTAAATGAAACTTGTTGATTCAGCAGGTCCAAACTATTTCCAAGTGCCTTTGGTGTCTCATCTTTTTTTGTTGTTGTTGTTTCTAACTAATGGAGTCAGATTCATCATCGGACTCTACATAGTGGATATATCCCCACACATACACAATGGCTTGAACTTTATTCTTATGACAATAAAATAGCTACTCCTGATTCAGATATCACAATTCTATCCTAATTGTTCCAAGGGAAAGAATAATGTCAGTTCTGGTAGCACATACCCAGATCTCAGATCTCTACCATTGTCCTGAAATGGGTTATTTTACTAAACACATAAATTGGCTTAACTTAATCATTGCCTAGTTCTTGGACTCTGGGTGGGTTCAATCTCGCCCCAAAACCACACAGAAAAGGGACATGAGAGCCGAGGATTTAGCTCAGTGGTTTAAGCGCCTGCCTGGCAGGTGTGAAGTTGTGAGTTTGATCCCTGGTACCAAAAAAGAAAAGAAAAGAAAGGAAAGGAAAGGAAAAGAAAGGAAAGGAAAGGAAAAGAAAGGAAAGGAAAGGAAAAGAAAGGAGAAGAAAAGAGAAGAGAAGAGAAGAGAAGAGAAGAGAAGAGAAGAGAAGAGAAACAAAATAAAAGGGACATGATCAGTGTATAGTTGGAGAAAAACATGGAGAAGAAAGAAGTAAGTATTGGAGTCACAAACAAATGTCCACTGCATCTGGCAGCACACCTGAGTTCCCTACATAAAGGAATTTTTCCAGCAAGCCTCCAGTTTAAAGGACTATTGGAGAGCTACATGTTGTAAAACTGCATGGCTAGTTTTCTTCATTCAACTTAAGAGAAATAAATCCATAAAATCGTGGCATATTTTATTCAACTGCCTGAGAATCAGTCATGATTCCTAGCAGGTTTTGTGGCTACAGTTCTCCCTGATGAAACATCATGTCAAAGCAGTTTTTGGTCTCATGCTTACTGGGCTGTAACCATTGTTAATCAAGCTTGGAGATTTAGTTGCTGGCATTAGACACAAGATACAAGACAAAAGCCTGGTTAAATAATGAGATGCTGGTGCCGATTGGCACAGGGATCGTTTTCACTCAATTGCCTTCCATTGGTGGATCAAAGCACTCTGAGCACAAGAGACAACCAGGAGGAAATTCCAAAATCTACATCTGTCCATCCATCTCCCAGTTACAGCCTGGAAACAAAGTGAAAGACTCAGAGGGAATTTCTATCTTGCAATGACCTATGAAACAATGAGATAAGCAATGAGCAAAATAGAATCTACAGCCCAAATACGATGTTGAAACATCTCAAGACCACGACGAACAATAAACAGCAGTCTGGTGTACTCAGAACACACATGCATTTGACAAATTACTACTTGAGTAACTCACTTGATGTCTGCAGGATTTCATTTCCTCCTCTGTAAAATGGGATCAATAAAGTAGAGTAGATAGCTTTTGAAGTAACTGCCCAATCCACAATTATTGCTCTTAACTGTCCTCCAATACATAGAGGAGACAGTTCGTACATAGTTCCGTAACAGTCATTTTCCAAAGAGCTGTAGTTATTGGACCAGAAGTAAAATCTAGCCAAAACTGGGCCATCTAGATTTCTCTCCCTGGAAATATTTAGAATTGGACCCAAAAGCAAAAATCAGTCTCCTTCAGAGTAGTGAGACCAGTGAAATGGTCACTCAAGTTGTTGGCAGCCAGATTGTACTAACACGCAGGGAAAGGCACCTGTGAGAAATGATCAAAATGCAGACATCCAAATGAGTTCAAAGGAGACTGAGAGAGGCCCCACTGCTCTGCAGGCCCCTCAGGGCCCAGCTGATCCCTACCCAGTGTTTCTTCAGCAAAACATTGTTAACTTTCTTCAGACCACTTTTCTTGTTAAAAATGCTCAAGTTGGTTTCTATTACTTGCAGGCAAAGAGTTTACATGGTATGCACACATGGTGTTTAACTCACTGGGTGACTGTGAGATTAAAAGAAATAGCAATAGTTTATAAATGGAAACAACTATAAAAAGTAAAAATAATAGGTCTTGAAAACCACATTCCGTTTTTTAATAAGAGTTAAATTATTTTGAAGAAAAGTATTTCTTGACACAAAAAGATGTTTATCATTAAGCAGATGATCAAGTTACCAAAACAGAAATTGTCATCAAACTTTTTAAATAAAGTATCAGATAAAAACTATTATAATATTTGTGGGCATCCAACTCTATTCTACAACTGTATTGAGGAAGCGGCCACAGATAATATGAAAACAAATGAACATGTTTGTATTCCAATAAGGTTTTATTTATGGTCACTGAAATGTAAATTTCATATAATTTTTTTTGTCACAAAATAGTCTTTTAAATATTTTTCAACCACTAAAACCTATGAAGTATAAAATCCATTCTTAGCTGTTGGGCACACACAAAATAATTGCAGTCTTACTACAAAATAAAAGAATAAAAATAAAATAATGTATCTTAAAGTAGCAGATTTCAGGGATACTTAGTTTCTTTTTGCTCAACCAACGTTTTCTATTTTTCTAGCATAGGCATATACTACTTGCGAAATTGTTTTTAGATAAATTTCAAAATGGAAAGAAAATGGGGAATGAAATGTATCTCAAAGGAAAGAAAAAGAAGCAGGAAAATGATGATGTTAGGGTCCCCTCCCAAGACCCCCAGGTGCTCTGGCAGCTTTCCTCTGACAGAGGTGGCCAACCTATGGCACACGCGCCACAGCAGGCACACAGAGTCCTCTGTCCACGCCAGCCAAGCTGCCCCAGCAACACCCTAGCAACTGAGCATTCAGGTTTAATTGCAGTATTGGCACTTTGCAATAAGTAAGTGGGTTTGAGGTTGCAGTGTGGGCACTTGGTCTCTAAAAGGCTTACCATCACTGTCCTAGGAGCTAATTTGAATCTGAGTCTCATTGGAAACTATGTCTACCCCACTGAAACACATCAGGAAATCCTGTCCAAGATGAGCTTCACACACCAACACAGAGCCACTTTTCAAGTACCCTAGCTTCAGCCTTCTAGGCTTCCAATTTCAGAAGTTATAGTAACAGCCCCACACCTTAGAACCACAGTGCTTTCCCGAAGAAATGAAACAAAAATTAATGAGCATAGCTACTTCTTCTTGAATCCAGTTGATTAACGGCTTGTGAGTTTTCCTTTATAGAAGAGACTTTAAGGGAGCATCCATCCAAAACCTCACTATAATCTGAATGCTTCTACACCTCAGCTGTGCCTGCTCTTCCACCAGCCTCTGGCAATTTGAACTTCAATTAGGCAGTGCAATTTGACATCTATGACTCACCTCCTATGTGCCACCCAAAGGCTGTATTTCCTTTGTTAAGTGTTGCAGGTCATATTTCCAATGTCAGTGTTGTTAATGGTTAATTTAATTAATCAAAAAACTAACATGGAACTAGCAATCATAATGGTATTGTACTTGTGGCACCCCTTATCTCTTTTTCCACGTCTCTACTTTTCCCATAAAATATTAATAACCTCAGTTGAAAAACCATGGCTCAAAGTGCCTTGCTCAAGGTCACCCAGCAGGCACGTGGCAAAACCAAGATTCAATTGCATGTGGAATTTCAAACTGACCAAACATTCACGTCCTTGGACCCTGTGTGAAAGTTAACACCTGGGAGCTCGGTCAGAAATGCAGCCTCAAGCCCCAGCTGCAGACTGCTCTTCCTGACTCTGTATTTGACACTCTCCCAAGTGATTTGTTTGCCTCTCAGATTCCAACAAAAGAGAAGAAGAAAAAAATATCTATTAAATACCTGTGTGCCAGACGGTGTACCATTTCAATGGGGTTATTTTCCTTTTCATTACCACAACGATTCTAATTTCGTGTCTCTCCTATTAACATATACAAGAGGAACCTGAGGCTCAGGGAAGTTAAATAATTTGCCCAAGATTCACAATAAGTGAGCAACAGGGCCAAGATTGGACTCCAATGATGGTGACAACTCTTTGCCTTCCTGGGTTTTATGTCGGGGAATGAAATAGCCAACTTGGAAAAGGACTAGGCTGACTTTGGAGATTTGAGTCTACCTCTAGTTTTGGAAAAAGGAGTAAATTCTATATTGCTACAGTGCCCCTTATCCAGTTATGCTCTCCATGGCTCCTGTTATCCATGTTCAACTGTGATTGAAAAATAAATTTCACAAATAAACAATTTGTAACTTTTAAATTACTTTCAATACAGTATATTGTCATAATTGTTCTATTTTATTATAAGTTACTGTTAGTCTCTTACTGTGCTTCATTTATAAATTAAGCTTTATCACAAGTGTATGTGGAGAAGGCAGAACACATTACTGTCCATAGTTTGCAAGTAAACACTGGCAATTCAGGAGCAAATCCTCCCCGGATAAGAAAAAACTACTGTATAAACTTTAAGTTATAAAACCCACATTAGGGACAACAAGAAGAGAACATTTAATTGTCTTCATCTGTACTGAGACTTTCTTTTTAACCTTTGTTAAATTACGATGTTTATTTTCCTTATGAAGGTATCCACAAGGTGCTGAAATGGCAGCCTTTGTAACTGACAAGTACTTCTTTAATAAAAGTAGAAACAGAAATTAGTCTCAGTTGACCACCAGATAAGGAAAAATGAAATGCTCTAAATTAACACTGAAAAAGGGGAATATTTCCAAAACAAATGACAAAAATTACTCAAATCAACTCAGGGAAAAAAAATCTTGCCAAGCATGGTGGTATAGGTCCATAATCCCTGCACTCTGGGAGGCTGAGGCAGAAGGCTGTCACAAACTCAAGTCCAGCCTCAGCAGTGCCTTAATCAGCCCCTGTCTCAAAATTAAAAAAAAAAAATAAGCCTGGGGATGTAGCTCAATGTGAAGGCCCTGGTTTTAAATCTCTAGTACTCTTCCCCACACTGCCTACAAAGAAAAACTTGCTGATGCAGAGATTGTCAGGATGATTTACTGAAAGTGTTGTCACTGGTTCAAATTATAAGGGATATCCTAGTCTGCAAAAGAGAATGCATGCAGAGCCCCCAGGCTGGCAGGATACAGACTCTGAGGGAAACAGCCAGACTGCTACATGACCCTCCTCAGAACCTGACACAGTCCTGCCTCTCCTTCCGTTTGTTTTAAGGATCTACTCTTGCTCCTCAGAAGGCACGTGGCATATAGTAAATATTCAATATGTAGTTACTGAAGTAACAAATGACTGAATGCCATCATCCAGTGGTTATTAAATGTATCCCATGTTGCCCCAGGAATCTGAAGTGTTCTGTGGAGTGCGTCTGAAGCATTCTTGGAGTTAAGGGGGCGTGGCATACAGACTTGCACTCCCCTCCCCACCCCCCGCCTGCTTCCAACCAATCAGAACAAGTTTGTTTTGCATGTTGAGCTTTTCAGTAATATCTTGCTTAAAGAAAAAGTTCCATTGCAAACAACGAAAAAATAATTTTTTGATAACCATTGGTACAAAGAAAAAGATTAACAAGGAGAGAAAAAGACAAACTCTTATTTGCTGTGTGACCTTGAGCAAGTTGCTAAACTTTTCCAGAATCCCATTTAGTCATTGATAAAATAGTTTGTTGAGTTAGATTACTTCCATGTTCCTTTCCAGTTCTAATATAATTTTATCTCATCATTGTAATTGCCACACAATATTATTTATTTATTTCTTCTTTGTCTGTTTTCTGATTTGTTTTAATTTCTTTACAATGAGCATGTATTTTCAGTAGAAAAAAAAGATTTATGTTCAAAGACATATAAATTAAATTAAACAACAGCAACAAAAAAATCCTTCCTAAATATTCCCTGCATTTTGCTTTTAACAAAAGCTAGAAAAGATGTTTTCCACATTTTCGCCTGGGGAGAACGGTAATTTAAAGTCATGCTGTAGGAAGAGCTGGAGCCTTCAAAAGCAAGTAATGCTTAATCTGTTCTATTTCTGAAGCACAAAATAAAACCAAACAAAAAAGAAAAATAAGCTACCTCTTCACCAGTGCCAAGTTTCCTCATGCATAAACAGAGATGCATCCAGAGAAATAGCATTCTCAGTCAGGTGGGACAAATCCCCATGTGCTTTTGTGGAAAATTCCCCCCACAAGCTGGCATCAAGGGCACTGTCTACAGCTGCCTTTGTGTGTGGCCAGAATACTACAGAAAGGCTGTGAGATGCCAGGAGTTCTGCAGAAGCAAGTGCCTGGGTGAGAAGACTGCTTCTCTCTTCTCCACAGTCTCTTGGAGTAAGCATGGCTGATGTCCTAAAGCTGATTACAAAATCACCCTGAGCAAAACTAGTTCTCCACAAGACGAGGTCAGATCTCAGTCTCCATTTTCATGTCATTTTCTTTTTTCTTTTTTGTTTTGAAGAGAATAAAACCAAATGAAATAAAACAGAATAAAGTCAATCAAAACAAAACAATGAACATGATACATGACTTCAATAAAAGATAAAAGGAAATCAATAATGGCTGCCATATTGCCCCTTCTTATCTTCAGAATAACTGCCCATACCATCAGGCATAATAAAATCAAACAAAATAGTACAGAATAAAACCAATAAAAACAAAACAATGGAAGAAATACAGGACTTCAAGACAATAGTAAAACAAGAGTGCTTACCATAATGCCTCTTGTTATCTTCTGAGTAGTTGCCTATATCATCAGACATAATACAATCAAACAAATCAAAATAGAATAAAATCACTCAAAACAAAACAATGAAAGCAATACAAGGGCTCTAAACAAGATAATAGGAAGTCAATAATGGCTACCATAATGTATTTTGTTATCTTTGAAACAGCTGTCCATGCCATCAAGTATAATAAAATTACACAACCCAAAACAGAATAAAACCAAACAAGACAGAATAATAAAAACAATATATGGGATTCAAATCATGATAATAGATTAACAATGGCCACTGCCTTCCCTTTTTAGACACTTTCTCTCCTTTCACTTTCACAATACGTATTGTGTATTTTGGATCTCTCTAACTCCTTTAGTTTTTTATCCTAGGGAGACAACACAATGACTCTGAATCATTTCATCCATGAGCATGGTCTCAAGCAGTGTCCATTTACCTACAAGAACCTAGAGGTTATCTTTCTTTATAGCTGAGTAGCTTTCCATGGGATTAAAATGCCGTATCTTTCTTGTCCACTATGTAGCTAATGGGCAAGCTACCCCCACTTCTTTCTGCTTCCCTGTCACATAAGGCATTGTTCTCTCTCCACTGACTTTCAGTCTATGAACCTCCTTTTGAGTTAAATGTGTTTCTTGTATAAAGCATATTGATGGATCCTGTCTCCTGATCCACTCTACCTGTGTTTCTTTTTATTGGTGAATGGAGGCCACCTATATTAATGGTTATGGCCAACATGCACTGCCTCGTCTCTGCCATGCTGTTTTCCTGCCATTGGCTGCCTACTTTTCCTCTCCATTCAATTGTCTGCCCCACTCAGTGATATCCCTCTGCCACTGTTTCTGGAGATGTGGTCTTTTTTATCTCTCTCTAGAATTTCCTTCAGTATTCTTTGTAGGGTTGGTTTGGTGGTCATGAATTTCTTCAGTTATTCTTTGTCATGGAAGTATCTTGTTTCTCTGTTAATTTTTAAAAATAGTTTTCAAAACTATGCAGGGTACATCAATCTAGGTCGGAAGTTGTTTTCTTTCAGGACTTGAAATACTTCACTCCAAGATCTTCTTGACTTGATGGTTTGTGTTGAGAAGTCTGTCATGATTCCAATGGGTTTTCCTTTATAGATGATCTGTTTCTTTTCTCTAACAGCTTTTAATATTTGATTCTTGTGTTGAATTTCTGGGATCTTGATTATTATATGTCTGGGTGTAGATTTATTTTGGTTACAGCTAGCTGGGATTCTATATGCTTCACTTATCTGAATGTCATTTCCTTTTCACATTCTTGGAAAGTTTTCTGATATTATAGACTTTTAATGCTATTTGTGTTGACCCCTGTTTTTTCACTCACATCTATTAATCTTAAATTATGTTACTTTGGGCTGTCTTGCAGCTGTTGAATTGTTACTTCCAAGTTCCTTGTTATTTTTAAGAGACCTTTCCTTTTATGATCACAAGCTGCAAACCTGTCTTCAAGGTTTGAAAGTCTATCTTCAGTTACTTCCAAGTAGTTTTGCCAGCTTTCAATGGAGTTTTTAATTTCCTGGATATCTCTTTGAATCTGTGTCATGTATTCTAAATCATTTTTGTATTGTTCATTCAAGGTTTCCCTCATTTTCCTATGCTCCTCCATTTTTTTATCTTTGTCTTCTTTAGAGATACTTAGTAATTCTTTTATTATGTTTTTCATTTCTTCTTTTACCTGAGTTAGTATTTCTGTTCTCATTTCTTTTATAGCCTTATGAAGTTGTTTCTTCAGTTCAGTTGCCATCGCTTCAGAGACTTCAGGTGTATGACTCCTGATCTCTTCTGTGTTTGCATCTCCTGGACTTGCTCTGCTTGGACTGGAGGCCAGAGACTGCCCTTTGCTTCTTCGTCTAGACATAATCCTGGGTTCTTCTGGATAGGTGGGTCCTGGAGTCCCAGGTACTTCCTTGGCTATGGATATCTGATGATGGCCATTGGGTTCACTGGCACAGGCTGTCTGCTGCTTTTCCCAGCCTGCATTGACTCCCTGATGGCTGGTGGAGTGCACACAGGGGTGGGGCTGGCCATTGCCTACAGTCCTGTGCTGCTCACCTATGGGGATCCTCCACTACCACCCATGGAGTGTGTGTGTGGGTGAGGCTCACCGCTGCCTCCAGACTGAGCTGGCTACCTACAGAGAACCTCTGCTCCACAATGGCCACTACAATTCATGTGGAGGCAGGGCTTAGTCTGAGCAATTTCCAAGGTTCTGGGCCCAGCTAGGAGCCACTGGAGGAAGCCCACAGTAGGTCAGGTTCTAGTCTTATCCAGCCCAACTCCAAAATTGTTCCTGGCAAATTGATCTATTCCACAAGAAGAGCAAGTCCTCTGCACTCACCACCAGTCAGTGCAGTCTTCCAGGTCCACCACTCCCCTCCACTGCTGCTCCTCTCCAATGCTACCTCTCTTTGCAGAGGCCTCCAGGGTCACCAGCTGCCACATCACCTTGACTGTGTGTCTCCAGGTTTCAAGATCTCCTCTTACACAATGGGTCTGGCTCCAGGCAAAGGTGTCACCCGCTACTACCTTCTTCTTCATTTAAGCTTTTCTTTTTACTCTCTCTGTGGGCTTCAATTCTCACTTTAGATTCTTCCTGGGTCCAGAGGACCCACTTCCTTCCTTCTTATCTTCCGCATGATGCTATATTCCAACATCTAGACTGTATCTCTGAAAGGCTGTTTACTCTGCTGCTTACTGTTCTGTCATCTTCCCAGAAGCTCTCACATCTTTTTCTGATGCATCAACCATCCCCTCACTTCAGTCCCACCTACTGTACTTCTTAGTAATGCTCAGTTTCATTTTCCCATGACCTACACTTAATCCTCCTCTGCTTTTTTCTCATCAATTCCCCCTCAGGAAGAACCCAATCATTTTACACTGTAAATAATCACATGACTTTCTGAAAACTTCTGACAGGTGACTACTGACATAGGGATGATACAGGATCTCCAAATAATCCAGATAATATAAGGGAAATATTATAACTCCCAACCTGCTAGATTTCTAATACACCAAGTTCATGTTCCCCAAAACCCAAAAATGAATTCTAAGGAACAATGGAGGTTAAAAATAGGAAATACTTATCGAAGAGGAGAGATATAGCTCCTCAGAGGCAGGAGGGGTTCCAAGGAGGTACCCAAGGACCCCATTTTTCAGGGGAATCTTTGTAGAGCAAAACCATGAGGTTGGCATGAATTCTTGAGGTGGGTATAAAATGGAACAACTAACAATCAACTAATCAGATTACAAGTACAGTTACTTAGGTAATATTAATCCAGTGGGAGAGCAAATCATGTAGCAATATGCATGGAAAGAACAAAGACTTTTGTGGAATGGATGGGTCAGGGACCTTCCTGGAAGGAATGGTTCAAGGTCCTGGTCCCCCACCCAGGTAACTGATGCCTATTTAGAATATCAATCATTATTGTTTATCCCTAGGAAAAGTATACAGATGTATCATTCTATCTTTGCCTTGAGATCTTGTTACAGGCACCTGAGTTAGACAGAAATATTATAGGCAGTCAGACAGGGGTAGGCCCTCAAGGAACCTGGCACAGAGAACCAGAGGTCTTGGTGACCTTGGAAGAGACACACACCTCTTGCTGCGGGCCAGATATCAAGACAAAAAGCAAAACAAATACACCCATATGCTAAGGATTGATACTCTAAATAGTTCTATATCACCGTGAGGAAGTCAGGAGTCAGCATCCCACCCTTTTACAGGAAGAGTCATTATGGTTAAGCATCCCTTGCTTACTACATGACTCACTTCCCCATTTGTCCTTGATTTAATCAATTTCACCTGAGCAATTAATCTTATTGGTTAACCATGGTCATGTCCCACCTTATGCCCATCTGCCTTGCGAGTTCCCAGTTTTCCCGATCATGGTTTTATTCTATAAAAGTCCCTAAAAATGACAGAGTCCCAGGCAACCCACTCGGGCCCCCTTCTGTCCCTCAGACAGAAGCTTTCTTTCTCTCAATAAATATCTTCTGCTCTTACCCTCCGTTGTTCCTAAAATTCATTCTTCGATTTTAGAACACGAACTTACGCCATACGTATAGTAGGTTGGGAGTTTCATTCCCCCACATCATTTGGAGGTCTGGGGTCATTTTTCCTGTATCAATCTGACCTTCAACAAATGGACCTTCAATTACAATGTATCTTCTGCATTGACTCCTTCAAGGGCCTAACCCTGTCTGACTGCCTATAATATTTCTACCTAGCTTAGGTACCTATAATACTGTACTTTAATGGAAATGGAGAAATAACTTTTTATTTATGGGATTTCTGATTAGGTTGAAGTTGCAAGGAAGTACAGCTAGGAGAACTTCTGGGTCCATCTGAAACCACACAAGAGAGTTGCCTCACTCAGCAAAGGCAAGTTCATTGCATTGCTAGAGTCAGTGAAGTGGAATGAACCCTATGATGTGGCTAACACCAAAGTTTCTAGTCCTAGATCTATATTTTTTAAGACAACAAAACAAAGTATATCTGCTCTTTTGGGGCCAGTGCAAATTTAAAAATTTTTAAAGGTACCAAGATAGAAATTTTAGGACATCAAGAGACAGGAACCAGTCATTCATCAAAAGATTTCCATACTTCCTATTTCCTTTCAAATGCAGTATTCAAAAAGTATATAGATAGCACTCACTCTGTGATTAGTCCCAGGTTGCAAAGCTGTGTCCATAGCTTGGAGGCTAGAGCAGATGAGATTGGAGGGGTTATGTGTGATCTTACAATAAAGGCTCTGGAAGGTCAGCTCCAGCTTCCAAAGTTTCTGTCCCTGTGTCAGAAAAAGTAACTTAATGTTTAAACTGATTTGCAGATTGCTTTTGCCTTGTTTAGGAAGGGAAAAGACATAGTAAGAGAACTGCACATATTATAAGGGCAATGGAAGAATTCTAATTCAAAGGAACTTCTTCTAAGCAATTAGTAGATACTATTAATTTATCTCCATGAAGGACTTGAAAGTTCACCAAGACTTTTTGTTTACCTTAGTCAAGATACAATATTTTAATTATCTCTGATATATAGAAAGATAGATAGATAGATAGATAGATAGATAGATAGATAGATAGATACTGTTGCTGCCACAAGGCTGGATCTGAGAAATTCCCAAAGCTGAAATAAAGAACTTATCCCACTCTTTCGTAGAACAAGTTTACAGGTTTTGTGACTTTCATCAAAGAAAAAGAATTTTCAGTAAGAAGCAAGGGGAAAGTCTATTAGGCAAAAATTTTAGGACACACTCAAGAGTGAAGTGTGGTTGCTCAGAGAAATGAGGCAGAGAGATTCTAAAATGCACTCGAGAATAGAGTGTGGGCTGTCAGAGAAATGAGGCACGTTACAGTTTGGAATTAGGGATATTTATGTATTTTGGCTGTGGAAATCTGTGGAATTTAATAATCTATAGTCCTGTTCTTGGTCTGGTGGGTGGAGGAAGATGACCCACCTTTAGTTAAATAATCTATGTGTGGTGGTAGCCTAATTTAGACCTGAAAAGTGGTCTATTCACAATTGAAAGAGGAAGGACCTTTTGCAAGTAAAAAGGGAATGACCAATTTGAAAGGGAATTGCTCAGGCTTATTGTGTTCTGGGAGAAGAGGAAAAATACATAAATAAATTGTGCTGTGTCCTGAAGCTATAGTTTTCATTTTTTAAAATATGATTTTTCTTATGTCCTTTTTGACTACTTTTTAATTTCTTCTATCTTGACTCATTACAGCATGAAGGTTCCTGTGAGGTTTCTTTCCAGATTCTTGGTGTCACAGACAAAGAATTAGACAAGACACATAGAAAAGGCAGTGAAGATGTACATTTACTGAAGGTGAAAAAGAGGCATCAAAACAGGAGATTAGGTCATAACCAGCCATCTGGACAAGTGAGTGTGACCTGTCAATCACAGAGATACAGGACAGTTGCACAGAAGAGTTTCCAAGTCCTGAGCCTCAAACCAATTGGAAAAGGCTATCTTCAGTTTTTCTGGCATGAGATCAAGCAGGTTTCTGAGAAGACAACCTCGATCTGTTATCAACCTAGTGGAAGTGGGAGATACAAAAAAGGGCAGTCACAGCCTCTGCGCTCCCTCTCTCTCTCTGTCCTTCAGTGGCCCACTCTCACCCTGTAGAATGTACTTCTTTTCCTATCTTTAATCTGCACTCACTGTGCAGAGCATATTTCTTTTCCTACCTTTAATAAATCTAAAACCTCATCTTCTTTTGTGTGTGTGTTTACTGAAACCCCCTGTGGAGGGTATCAGTCTAGCACACCCAGAAATATGGCACATCAATGCAAAATAAAGACAAAAGGAAAATTCTGAAGTTGAGGGGCTCTGGGATGACCAATGTTCTCTGTGGACTAGAAGCTTATGAGTCTAAAAGCTCATCGCTTTTATTGGTATCAATCAAGAAGGTGGTTTGGGGTTGCAGCAGAGTGCTAAGGAAAAGAAACTTTGCAGGCGTTGACTGTAAAGAGAAACAGAACAATTTTGTACCAGGCACAAAAGTTCTCCAATTAGCAATACCATGAATAGCTTGATATATGCAAGTCTGGCACCTTTGCTATCAGGAAGGCATGATTCTTTTTGAGTCCCATGGTTTCAGATGAGATGGTATCTAATGTCTTAGCCCTGGAATCTCACAGCCTGGAATCCCCATTCCAGCCATCACTGGGGTGGGGGGAATTCTTGCAATGGCATCTTGGCCAGACACAATCAGATTCTTTTAGACAGTTAAGGGAACATCTGGTTCAATATAGCCTGCTTTGCATATCTCAGTGAATAAGATTGAAGTAAATGTCAGTAAAAGATGGGGGCAAAGAGTTTCATTTCTCAGGAGAATGTAGCTTGACAGTCTCCCACATGTGTTGACCAATTCTTTGTTCAGGACAAGAACCTGGAAAGAATCCAGATGACCAAAACACCCCATAGCTCTAGTAACAGTGTGCTTTGCAAGGTGAAAGTGGGCTGGTAAAAAGCATCTGAGCAACTCCAGTGATAAGGGGAAGAGGGTCTTTTTATCCAAAATTTGTGGGTTGGCTTCTCCCTCATGCAAATAAGGAATTGGGACATTTGTCATATCAAAAGCACACTTGGTGTCAAGCCACATATAAACTGTACTATTGAAAAGTTCCCCCAGTTTCCCACCAGATGTAAGTGAAGGATCAGAAACAATGAATTTTGATTGATTGTTTCCACATGTAAATGAACAACTTAAAATATCATCTCCTGATGGGTCCTGCAAAAAGTGCCATATTCAAAGGAAGAACAGAAAATACTGCCTTCTTATTGGTTTTATGTACATTGCTCAGGACCCATGGAGTCATTTTCAGTCCTATGTTCTCTCTTTTTAGGGAACATCTCTCTCCACCTGTTATTCATAGGCTTGTATAACTTTTAACACATTCTGCCCAGGTGATTTTCCTGTTTGCCCCAGCTCTAATCTCCTTCCTTAGACAGATATGATAAATACAAAGATATTTACTATCTTTTATAATATCTCTGTTTCCCCTCAGAAGAAAATTGTGCTACATGGTTGTACTAGTGGATCCTTGTACTATTTTGGAGGGTTTTCTCAAGTACTATCTAAAGCAAAACTGTCATTAACTTAATAATTTCCTTAGAAAATAAATTAGCATCGCTGGACCTCAATATTCCCATTTTTGAAAAGGAGGAAATAGAATTAAGGGATATTAAAAGATCATTCAACTTTTCACAATCTAAGATTCTGATTGCATGATTCAGGTAGAGTTGAAAGAGACCTTCCTAGAGTATGCAGTGTCTGTTGAAGGCTGGGGTAGGAAACTAAGACAATCCTTCCACTGCACTCCAGTCCTGCACTGAGCACCTGGTAGTAACTGCTTATGGCTAGAGGAGGAAGGGGACTGAGAGAAACCCTCACAGGTACTTGGGACTTTAAAGAAAACACTGTCATAGGCAGAGGCAAAGCAATGAAGTACAGAGAGCCAGGGGCAGAACTGACACGCAAAGAGAACATCCCAATGATCTAACAAGCTGTCAACCAAACCACAAAGCAAAATAATCTCTCCTACAGATCATAAAACTGGTAGCCAACCACAAAACAAATAGAACTCAAGAATTTCCTTGATCCTCAAAACCCAAATCCCACTGATCAGAAAAATGTTGGTACTACCTGGAAAAATTTGGATACTGCCCCAAAACTACATAAATCCAGTAGTGAAACAAAGATAATTGAAACTCTAGTGAAGCCCTGATACAATCAGACAAGTAGTGGTGAGCAGGAGCCAGGTTATATCAGGCATAAGAGGCAACTGTCAGATCTTTGGCAATTTTATATGTTAATTGCTATGCACACCCATTATGAAATATTAAACTTTATGAACTTATATAATGGATTATATTTGAAAGGTAATAAATACTTTTATCTCCTAATGGTTATCATATTTTATAATTACACACATCCATATATATTCATATATATATATACACACACACACACACACACACACACATTCTTAAACTATTTGCATCTATTGTCTCTGTACATTGGTGTATTACTATGCTTCTCCCAGTTCTGTTCAGTGGTTCTTTGTCAATAGTTTGAAATTGGAAAGAGTGAAAATCACTGAATGCTTTAACATGGTTCTTCTCTTTACAGACTTACGCGTGTTAACCATGACCAGCACTCCACCAACAGACTAAAGTGACTCGGCCCTCACTTTAGCAGTCTAACCAAAAAAGAAGCAGTATCTTTTTTGAAGATAAATGTCATTTACTTTAACTGCTTCTGTTATTTTACATATGATGTCTAGCATAAAATTTTTAAAAGTACAGGATATGTGAAGAAGCAAGAAAACATAATCCACAGTTAAGTAAAAAAGTAGTCAACAGAAATAAACTCTGGTATGATCTATATACTGAAAATAAAAGAAAATTTAAGGGTTAAGATAAACATAGCTAGAGCTACAATTGGATGAAAGTAAGCTATTTCAGCAGAAATTAAAATTTTATTTTATGCAAAATAAAAATTTTAAGACAATGAATGAATATAATAGAAATAGGAAATGAAACCCAAAATATCAGAGACTAATGCATTTGCATTTGACAGGCTTTTTAAAGACTTAAAAGAGAAAAAAGTCAATAACCTGTAGAATAGATCAATATAAATTACCTAAATTGAAATAAGTAAACAAAAAGAGTAACAGGGGATACAGAAAAAAATACTATAGAATGATAGAACAATATTAGATAGCTAATATATGTAACTGGAATCTCAGAGAGAAGAGATAACAAGGAAAAAGAAACAGTCAAATGTGTACTTCCTTAGAATCTCCCAAAATTGATGGCAAACCTACAACCACATTTCTCCTCAAAAAAAAATTTTTAGATCATCTTAAGCAAGATAAATATAAACAAAAAACACAACTAGACATATTGCATACAGTTAAACTGCTAAAAGTCAAAAGTTTAGAGAAAATCTTAAAAGCCAACAAAAGTTTGGGGTGGGGAGGCATTATGGCTTGTGTCCCCCCCAAAGCCTTATGAAGTCATAGATAGGGCTTTTTGGAGGGGGCTGAAACTAGGATGTATGATGCTGGGATCAAGGATTTGACCCTAGGATTGATTCATGGTGCAATGCTAGGGTTAAAGTTTCCCATCCTGGGTGTGAGTACCACCCACTCTAAGGATGAGTAGCCTGGATAGGATATAAAGGACAGAAAGAGAGTCTCTACTTGTCATTTTCACTTGCTACCTTGCTGCCTTCTGTCTTTTGCCTCCTATGAACTGTTTCTGCTCTACAATGACCATCTGCCATGCTACCCTGCGTTGGAACCAGCCAACCATGAACTGAAACCTCTACAAACAGTGAGCAAAGCAAACCTTCCCTCCTGTAACTGGGTGGCAGGTATTTTGTCTCAACAATGAGAAAAGCAACTAAGACAGGAGGGGAACGTTAAACACAAAAGAACAACTATAAGAATGATATCTGCAGCTTGGGCTACAACGCGAGCGCAAGGCCGGCCTGAGCTACATAGTGCGACCCTGCCTCAAAAAACCAGGGCCAGAAGTTTGGCTCAGTGCCTTAAGCGCCTGCCCTGGCGGGCACAAGGCTGTGGGTTCAATTCCCGGTGCCGCAAAAAAAAAAAAAAAAAGAATGATATCTGGCTCTGATAAGAAACAACAGAAAGCAGAAGACAATCAAATGTAGTCATTAAAATGCACAAAGAGGGGGAAACAGTCATCACCTAGAATTCTACATGCAGTGAAAACTTCCTTCAAATATACTTCCTTCCTTCAAAAATAAGCATATTTCCACAAAAACAAAAAAGTAGTTTATACCAGTCACAGGTTATAAGAAATTCTTTAGTTTGATGGGAAATGATACTCTGCAAAAATAATAAAGTATAATAGAATGCTTATCCTAATCTCCTAATATTTCCCAGTAAATTCCTAAAAAGTAGCTAACTAACTGAACTGCTGTATTCGGTCAATATTTTAATTCCAACACCAATCACTTTCAGCCTCAATCTTCCCTGTACTACTTAAAACTAGAGTGTCTGGTTCACATGAAACTAGGTGACCTTGGATATAGAGAGCATGAATTCCAAGGAACCAAATGAGGGCTAAGAAGAGATTTCCATGAGACCCCAAGGGAATAAGATTACACGTGTTTCCTTTGCTAGAGGTAACCTTTATGAACTCTCAGCTCTTTAGATCAATGAACCTGTTGCTATGGTTTGAATATAGTTTACTTCCTTCAAAACCTCATGTTGGAATCTAAACCCCATTGTGAAGTAGTAAGAGGGTAGAAACTTAATACAATCACGATGTTCAGAGGTGCCACTTTGGGAACGTAATAGGAATAGATAAGGTCGTTCCAGTGGAGACTCCATAACTGAGTGCTAGAGGCTTGTGAGAAAAGGGAAAAAACAGGATACATGCTTACTTGCTCCCTGTCTCTTGATATGCAATGCCCTGTGCTACCTCAGACTCTCGTAACAAGAGCCTTGCCAGATGTGGTCCTTTAGCCTTTAACTAGAATCATGAGCCCAAATAACCCTCTTTTCTTTATAATTTACCCAGTCTGTGGTATTCTGTGTTGGGGACCACAAATTCAAAGTGATTGGTTTTACATATTTCCTTAAAAGGAAGGATAAAAGGGAGAATTGGGGTTATGGATACCACCCATCTGAGATTTCCCATTGACTCTTCTTAGTAGAAGATCATCCACACCTTTCGTGAGTCATCTCAGGATTGTACTCAAAGTCAAAATACTTCTCCTAAATTAATATTATCTACTACTTGGAAAAGTGTTTGAACCACTCCCAAGATCCTGTTGAGTTTCCTGCATTTTCCACTCTAATCCCTTCCTTGACTGAAAAATAAATACAGGCCACCCAGAGGCATCCCCTGTCTTAGCCCACAGAGTCTCGAACTCTGCAAGGGGTTTTGATCCTCCTGGAGCCCTAAAAATCATACCACTTCTCTCATTTATTTAAGCCTTCACTGTACACTTGTTTGGGAGATTGGGGATCTAGGCCAGGTCCCCAGTAATTCTGTTATTAGCTGTACTGGGAACAGACTGGGATACCTGTATTGGGAACAAGAACTACTGGAGTTTCAGAAACAAAACAATAGGAATCTAGAAGCTCCAGGAGATAGTCCACAAATTGCTCAAGGAAACAATTTATTGAATGTCTACTAACTGCTAAGTAGTTTCATATGTTTTAACTTTAAATTTACTGCAAGAGCTGATTTAAACTCAATCTTGACTAGCTCTAAAATCTGTCTTCATATTTACAAACCTCCAAAAACTTTCCCTTGCTAAATTCAAATTTTATCTTTCTCCCTTTATTCTACTAGGCTTTTCAATAAGCATTTGATATACTTAATTCACCCTGTTATTCTTGAAATACTTTCTTTGTTTCTGTGCTCTCACTTTCTCTTGCTTTTCATTCTCCCTCCTTAGGTTTTCTTCTATGTCTTCTTTCCTGGCTTCTCATCTTTTTCCTGATCTCTCAGTGTAAGAACACAATCCTGGGCCTCTTTCTATTGTATTTATTCACTCCCCATAGCTATGAATACCACATTTGAACTAATGATTTCACTATCTTACCTGGAAGTTCATACTTACATAATCAAATCTATGTTTGTTTCTTCTATTTGGATATCTGGTAGGAATTGTTTGCAAGATCAAAACAGCATATTTTCCCCTGAAATTCTTCAGGCTTGTTCAAAATAAATAGCACCATTCCCTTCCCAATTACTCAAGTCCAAAATCTAGAAGTTATCTTTGGTTATTCCCCATAATCAATTCAATAACATATTCAGTTAATTTATTTTCAAAAGAAGTCCAACAATTTCTCTTCTCTACAACTACCACCCTAATTTGAATCACTGTCATCTCTTGCTTAGACCATTGCTATACCTTTCAACTGATCTCTCTGATTTCACCTCCCCAAAATCCATTTTCTGTGGAATGCTCAGAGGATATATACGTAAAATATAAATGTGATAAAGTTACTCTCCTACTTAAAACCATCCAGTGTTTCCCATTCCCATCCAAATGGAATCTAAGCTCCCACACCCAGCTTACAAACCTCCACATGTTCTGACATTGCCTGCTGTCTGGCCTCATTATGGTCCCACTTCCCTCACACATTTCCAGCTGCTACAGGCAAGTGAGTTGGTTAGAAATATTATAGGCAGTCAGACAGGGCTAGGCCCTCAAAGGAACTGGTACAGAGGACCAGATGTCTTGTGACCTTGGAAGAGACACACACCTCTTGCTGTGGGCCAGATCTCAAGACAGAAGGCAAAACAAATGCAACCACACCCTAAGTAAAAACACGAGGGATTATGTATGGATCATCTTGAGAAGTCAGGAATTACCATCCCAACCCCCTGCAGAAAGAGTCACTGAGCATAAGAATGCTCACTTACTACATGACTCATTTCCCTATTTGTCCCTGATTTGGTCAATTTTTACCTAAACAATTAATCTTATTGGTTGACCACAGTTCTGTCCCACCTCAAACCCATCTGCCTTGTGAGTTCCCAGTTTTCCCCATCATGGTTTTACTCGATGTATTGGGTGATATGCTATGTACCCCCAAGTCCTCATGTACTTTTGATGGGGCTGAGTCTGATGCTTGTGATCAGTTTGTTGTCTAGCGCAGGGATTGATGATGTCAGTGCTGTACCGGCCCAGGGGTGGGGCTGACATACAGTGTAAGGAAAGGTGGGTCTTCCTCTTCTGTGCTTCCACCCACTCTCTCTCTCTCTCTCTCTCTCTCTCTCTCTCTCTCTCTCTCTCTCTCTCTCTCCAGCATGCCTTGTGGCTCGCAGCCTCCATGAACAGCAGCCCCTCCATGTCATGCTGACTTGGAGCCAACTAAGTAGGACCAAAACTCCCGAGAAACTGTAAGAATAAACCTTTCCTTCCCTAATTTTGGGTGTCAGGTATTTTGTCTCAGCAACGAGTAAAAAGTAATTTAGACACTCGATAAAAGTCATCAGAAAAGGCAGAGTCATTGGCAACCCACTCAGGAACCCCTGTCTCTCTCTCAGACAGAAGCTTTCTTTTTCTCAATAAATATTTCTGTTCTTAACCTCCATTGTTCCTAAAATTCATTCTTTGATTTTAGAGAACACGAACTCATGCAGGACATACAGTAGGTTGGAGTTTCATTCCCCTGTATCACAGCCACACTGGCCTTGTTTCCAAGCTTCTCACCCACCCAGCTGGCTAATTCTCTGTAGACTTTTACTATGCTGCTCACTGCCCTGAAATGCTTATCCCTGTGATCTTCCCATGGACAGCTTCTTATCTCAAAAGACAACTGCCACTTCCTCAGAGAAGTCCTTCTTGACCACCAATCTAGAGTATATCAAGTCATGAATAATTATATCAATCACATTTTAATTATCTCTGTGGTACTCGTCATTGTTTATTTTCTCATTTATTTATTGCTTTTGGCCCAAGTCTTCCATTATAATGCAAACCTCAAGATCTTTCCATCCTGTGCACCACTGTATACCCAGTACTTAGAACAGAGCCTGACACAGCGGATTCTCAAAAACTATCTACTAAATAAATGGATGGTTGAATAACCAAGGAAACAAAGCAAGTGGTCTACAATAAAGGCTGAGGAAAGTGCCATCAAGCATTTACCAAGAAGAAAATATGGTGAGATACCATTGCCTGGCATATGCATATTAAAGCCACATTGTTTTAGATAGAGTCTTAATCTAAAGGTACTCAGAACATTTTCTTGCCTTCAATGACAAGACAAGATTTCTTCTTCTCTCTCTCTCTCTACATTTCTTGTTAATTTTATACTGACATATTAAAGACATTTTGGAAACATAAAAAGACAATTGATAATACCATCATTGTAACAAAACAAGTTTCACATACATGTTTCCTTTGAGTTTTTATCCATAAACAAATATAATTTTCACAAAATTACAGCAA
The DNA here is from genome assembly GCA_004363535.1 of Dasyprocta punctata. NCBI lineage: Eukaryota > Metazoa > Chordata > Mammalia > Rodentia > Dasyproctidae > Dasyprocta > Dasyprocta punctata. The sequence continues at coordinate 15,959 of RJWM01003089.1, read as the reverse complement.
GAGAATGCATCCCATTTTACTAAATTGCTTTTTACATCTATTATGTTATAAACACTTTCTATACTACTACTATCTGAATATTTTTGCAATTTTAATAATAATGAATTTATTGGAGTTTGCTATGTGCCAGGAATTGTTCTAAATGTGGATGTTGTCTTGTTTTCTCTACACAATAATGTTTTAGGGTAGGAGCTATTACCATTTCTGCTTTGTTCCATTTTCCCCTTCTAGACAAGGCACTCACACATGCATACTATATGTCTGAGCAACAGTATTCAGTATGACATTGTTGATAATATTGACTGGCATACTTCATATCCATCAATAACGGAATGTATGAAACTCTGATGTATTTGAACTGTGTAAACTAGTCTACCATTAAAGATGATCATACTTAGCCAAATGTGGTGGCACATGCCTGCAACCCCAGCACTTGGGAGACTGAGGCAAGAGGATTGCTATGAATTCAAGGCCAGCCTGGGATACTTAAACAAGTTCAAGGCCAGCCTGCACTACATAGTGAGATCCTGCCTCAAAAAAGAAAAAAAAAAAACAATGATAATCACATGGAAATATATAAGATGATATGGAAGAAATGGTAAGTAAAGGAAAACAGAATCAGAATAAAATGTTTATTATTATCTCATTAACACTTAATTTTTTAAACTTACAGCTAAATAAAAATGGCATATATTTTTTATTCCATTAATATGAAATGTCTAAACTGCAAAATTCATAGTGACAAAAAGTGAATGAGTGGTTACCAGGGTCTGACTGAGGATGAAAAGGAAACAGGTATGTGGTTTTTTTTCAGGTGATAAAAGTGTTTGGAAATTAGTGGCAATGATTGGTGGCATAACTTCATGAATGTACTGAAAACCACTGAATTGTTCACTCCAAAATGATTAATATTTGGTATTAGTTATATCTTAATAATATATTTTTGAAGTAACTAGGGAAAAGTCACATAATACATACAGATAAGTATAGAAATACAAAAAAAAAAGGCATCAGAAGGGTGTATAGAAAACTGTTGTTAGTATTAAAATAAAGAAGTTAGCCAGGTGTGGTGGCACATGCTTTTAATCCCAGCGCTCGGGAGGCTGAGGCAGGAGGACTGTTGTGAGTTTAAGACCAGTGGGCTACAAAGTGACTTCAAGGCCAGCCTGAACTGCATGGTGAAACCCTGTCTCAAAAAACAGGGCCAAGGATTTAGCTCAGTGACATAGCGCCTGCATGGCAGGCGTGAGGTTGAGTTTGATCCCGGGTACCAAAATAAATAAATTAATTAAATAAACAAGTTATCAGGAGAGATTTATCAGTCTAATTCTCCACCATTTCAATCATGTTAATGGTACTGCATATAGAATAATTTACAAATTGAGTATTTTAAGTTATTACTTTTTAAAATTTAAAATAGTGAAGTATTTTTTAATAAGAAACTAATGATATTTTCATACTTAAATGGATGTGCCTTGAAAATATGCTTATCAGTAAAATAAATAAGTCACACATATGTAACTATCGTATTGTTGCACTTCTGTGACAAACTGAAAGAAAATCTATGTACGTATATAAAAAAGATAGTTAAAGAAAAAGAATTTTGAGTGAAAAGTAGTTTTCACAGGGTCATTTTCAGATTTCATTTTTACTGTGAATTGTTCTTTTGAAAAAAATATAGCACTTATAATATTTGTGTTTCTTGCCAATGTTTCTCTAATGTCCTATACATTCTTTTTCGTTATAAAATAAATTTTAAAAAAAAGTCAAGAGTAGAATGGTAGTTGCCAGCAGCCAGGGAGAGTAGTGGGGAAAGATGGAAAAGGGTAGGTGAATGGGTGTTAAATTACACTTAGGAGTAATAAGTTACAGTGTGCTATTGCACAATGGGTGACTACAGGTAATAAAAAAAAGTAAAGAAAGGAAGGAACTAATGACAGCCAGGCATGATGGCCTATCCTTATAGTCCCATCTACTCAGGAGGCTGAGACAAAAATATCACTTGAGCCCAAGAATTCGGGGCCAGCCTGGGCAACACAATAAGACATCCCCATATTTTAAAAAACAATAATAATGACCACAAAAAGTTTAAAATTGAGGTGAAGTAAGTAAAATAGGTACTAATATTTTATTTTGTTAGTTCACCAAGGTATAAACATCAATATTGAAAACAGATATATAAATCAAGTAAGAGAATTTCATAAAATATTTCCCCTTCTTAGTTTATATGGTCTTCAGAAAATAAATATTTTCTCCTGCAGGATACAAAGGATGACATTTTTAGACTCTTAATGGGTTTTGACATAATAATAAATTATTTATGTGTGTATGTATACACATATATATGTCATATTGCTATTTTCTTTTCTATTTATTTTTTGGTCCAAGTCTCCCATTGTATTGCAAAACTTGAGACCTAAATTACATATATATAGCTCTCGAGTAATCACACTGGACAGAAAAAATAACTGAAGATTTTAAACAGCAGAATGCAACCCTGACATTACTGCATTTTCTTATTGTTATTTCACCCAAGAACTGAAAATAAAATGTCCAAAATGTAATAGTGAGAAGGTAAAGGAATTATGTTTAGATTATGTATGATCATTTACTTAGGAAAACCAAGAATCTAGAGTAAACTACAGTATTGGAAAAAATCTAGAGTCTAGCAAATTATCACTATTTGACTGACCTATAAAAATCAATAGTATTTATCACCTGCAACAGACAATTAGAAAATATAATAAAAGTTAAGCAACAAAAACTATAAATTATCTAGTAATTAATCTAAGCAATAAAATTAATCTCTGTAGAAAACTATTTGTTGATTCTTGGTGTTATTTCTTAAGTAATTTTTCTATTTAGAAAATCCTTTCCTACATTAATGTCTTCAAGTGTTTTACCTATTTTATCTTCCAGTAGGTTTAATGTTTCTGATTCAATGTTTAGCTGTTTGAACCACTTTGATTTCAATTTAGTGTATGGTGATGGAGATAGGTCCAGTTTTAATCGTCTGCACATAGTTAACCAGTTTTCCCAGTACAGTATTTCCCAGTATTTTTGAATAGCCTGTCTTTCTTCCAACATATGTTTTTGGCCCCTTTGTCAAAGATCAAATGGCTAAATGTGTCTGAGGAAGTTTCCACATTCTCAACTCTCCCATTCCACATTCTCCCATTGATCCATGTATTTGCTTGTGTTCTAGAGTCATCCTGTTTTTATCACTATTCTTTTGTAATATAGCTTCAATTCAGGTATTCATATACTGCCTGCTTTGCTCTTGTTACTCAAGAACTTTTTGATATTCTGGGTCTCTTCTGGTTTCATATGAATTTTAGAATTATTTTTTCTAGATCTGTAAAGTATGCTGTTGGTATTTTGATTAGGACTGCATTGAATCTCTATAATAGTTTTGGGAGTATACCCATTTTGACAATACTGACTTTAGGAACAAGGGACATCTTTCCATTTTCTGATGTCCTCTTCTATTTCCTTTTTCAGAGTACTATAGTTTTCATTGCAGAGGTCTTTCACTTCTCTGCTTGGGTTTATTCCTTGGTGTTTCACTTTTCTTGAAGCTACCGTGAATGGTATTATTTTCATATATTCCTTCTCATTCCCTTCATTATTGATGTACACAGATGCTGATTTTTTTTTCTTGATCCTGTATCAAGCTACATTGCTGAAGTTACTCATTCTGAGGGCTTTTGGTGGATTTCTTTGGATTTCCTATGTAGAGTGTCATGTCATAATGATAACTTGAATTCTTCCCTACTTATATGTATCCCACTTATTTCTTTCTCTTGCCAAATTTCTCTGGCTATTGTTTGAAGTACTGTGTTGAATAGAAGAGGCAATAGTTGGATTCAACATGGTTGAATAGAGGAGGAGCCACATTGGAGCTACTCAGAGGAAATCAACTAAAAACACAGGTAATAAGAAAATGGACATAAGTTGTGATGGCCAAATCAATCTGAAATAACAGACTTGTAGATGAAACAAAACAGTCATAGGAATTGGAACCAGGAGTAGTGGCATACACCTTTAATCCAAGCACTCAGGAGGCTGAGGTAGGAGGATCATTGTGAATTCAAGACCAACCTGGGCTACAAAGTGAGTTCAAGGCCAACCTGAACTGCATAGTGAGACCCAGTCTCAAAAAATAGGACCGGGGATTTAGCTCAGTGGCATGAGGTTGTCAGTTCGATCCCTGGTACCAAAAAAAAAAAAAGTCACAGGAATTTACAAAATGATGATCCACCCACAGGTCTGCCAGTGGCACTGCCACCTATGTGCCAAGCAAGATTCACCATACTCTGAAAACTCCAAGAAATGGATGGACTGAAAAATGTGTGACTAACTCAAGCCAAATAGGACAGACTTGTGATAAAAGGCTCCCTGCCTCTACACAGAGGATGTCAGCTGGGCAGCAAATTTCACTGGCTCCCTCTACAATGGGTACAATGGGCTGCCAACTTTTTTTCTTTTTTTGTCATGTGCCCTAACTGAAACCTCTAACGACAATAAGATTAGGCGCCTGCCCTGCAACCAGTGAGAAAGGCACAGATACACAGGATTTAAACAGCCATGGTACTTGCTTCATAGAAGAGGAGATTGAAGCAGCCTGCACATCCTTGGGCTGCCTCCAAGATGGTGTAGAATCAGGAAGTCAGTAAGATTAGGGACCATGGCAGCAAATCACTGGCATGACAGTGGCAGTGGAGGTTAAGATCAGTGGGTGGAACAGCATGAAAGCTCCTGCCCTGCAACCAGTGAGGCTGGCATTCTCCCCAAGGCAGAGGAAACTGAAGTGGGACTGGCTATCTCTGCAGTGACAGCAAGAGCAAAAAGACAGCTTAAACCATCTCACCCCATCCCATTCCACTTGATAACAAGTAGCATGAGAGGACAGGTGCCAGCGGAAATGAAACAGAGAAGGCTGGTCTGACCAGAAGAAGCCAATTATATACACTGGGAGCAGCCTCAGGCTGTCTCTGCCTGAGGGCACCACAACAACGGGGTGAGAGACACAGGGACAAACAGGTTGTTTTGTAGCTTTGTTTGTTTGTTTGTTTTTAGGTTGTTTATGTCTTTACCTTAATTCTTGTTCTGATCAGTTCACGTTCTTTCTCTCTTTCCTCAACTATCTCTCTGGATTTTATGATGTCTACATGTGAGTGAACATTTTCTCCAATCTTTCTGGTCCACTTTGATAATCTTTTGGTCTCTCCTTTATTCTCTCCAAAGTCTGGGTGATCATCCTTTGTCCTCCAGCCTTGCTTCTACTACATTCTCATCATTTAGCTTTCTGTTTTGTCAACTATCCCCCTTAAATTTTCCCACTACAAGGTAAAGTCACTGTACTGAAAGGAAACTCTTAGTATATAAGTTTCTGAATAATGTTGGATCTTGTTATACAACTGTGAAACTTGCCACTATGAATAAAAATACCAAGTAGATAGTTACTACAGTTTGTCAGGTTTTAGGCTGTGCTTGATGCTATTGTTATTACTAATTGTACTACTTTAGCTAAGATATCATGCCATTTGTAATCAGTTGGTCTCCATTGTATGACAGCACTGTGATTGTATGGGATCATAATCACCATAATCCAGTACCAAAGGACTGGGTTCTGAGTCAAATAGATAGCAAAAACTCATCCTTAGTAAATTGGGAAGGTAGACTCTTGGGATTGACATAAAAAAACAAGAACAATATACACATATAAGATAACTCTGAGGAACAGACATCCCCTAGGGAAGCCTTGTTACTAGTGATAAATCTGTCTACTACAAGAAACTTACAAGTATCAACACAGAAACAAAAAAAACTTTAAAAAGTAGAAAATGATAAGACACAAAAGCAAAATAAAACCCAGAACTCCAGCCCAACTAGTACAAATCCAGTGGACAAAAAGATAGATGAAATCAAAATCCACACATTTGAATTCTCTGGAATGATAACACCAGAGGTTAGAAAAAAATTAATGACACTATGCAGGAAATCAAAGAAGAAATAGTCTCCCAGGTTAAAAAAAAAAGCCAGATGATGATCATAATGATGAACTTGCTCAGCAAATCTAAAGTAGACATACTTTCAAAAAAAATAGAAGAGCATAGTAAAATTGTAGAAACCATGAATACCAACATAGGAAAGAAATGGAATACATAAAACATATGCAAACAGATATTCAGGAAGCTAAAAGTTCTATTGAAGGTTTATAAAATTGACTGAATGAAAGTGAAGACAGAATATCAGACTTAGAAGACAGGCTCACAGTTAGTAATCACAAAAAGAGAACTCTCTTAAAAATAGCAAGGGAGCAAAGAGGAATAACACAAGATTGATTGGAGTCACTGAAAAATCAGGAATCACAACAAATGACAAAAAAAAAAAAAACTTGTTCACAGAAGTAATGGCAGAAAAGTTCCCAATCATGGAAAAGAATTAGACATATAGATAATTGAGGCATATAAAACTCCAATTATTGCTGACAAAAATAAATCTAAACCAAGGCATGTAATAATCAAGATTCCAGAAATTCAGTACAAGAACAGAATGTTAAAACGTGTTAGACAAAAGAACCAAAACAACTATAAAGGAAAATCCACCAGAAACACAACAGACTTCTCAACATAAATCCTTAAGTCAAGGAGTGCTTGGAGCAAAGTATTTCACCTCCAGAAAAAGAAATTTTTCTATCACAGGTTAATGTACACTGTAAAAAAATATCCCTCGAAATTAATGGGCAAATTGCATACTCCCATGACAAAGAACTGTTAAGAAATTCATTAATATCAAAGCAGCACTCCAAATGTTCCAAAAGATACTTTAGAAAGATATAAAGAGGATTACAATCCCAAAATGCCAATAGATACAATCCACCAAGAAAGACAAGCAATTAAACAGAGGAAAAAAAGGAGCGAATAACAGGAGAATAAAATCACAAGGATAAGTCAACACAAATCATATATATCAGTTATATGTACCAATTATTACAGTTCAGTAATACGTATCAGTTATAATGGTCTCAATTTACCAATTAAAAGAAACAAACTGACAAAAATGGATCAAAAAACAAGATTCATTAATGTGCTGCGTATATAAGTCACTTTTAACTCAAAAAGTAATTCATAGTCTCAAAGTCAAAGGGTGGAAAAACAATACTTCATGGGACAGGACCCTGAAAAAAAACAAAGGTAGCTATTCTATTTGCAGATAAAGTAAACTTCATGCCAAGACTGAACAAAAGACAGATAATGTCACATCACACACGTTAATGGAAACTCCAACATAAAGAGATATCCATCATAGATATATATGCACACAGTACAGGTGTATTCAGCTACATAAAATGAATATTAATGGACATGAAGAATCAAATATGCACTGAAACGTTTCTAATGGTGTATCTTAATATCCCATTGTCACAAATAGCTCAAGCCGACAAAAAAGTAAAAGATGAAATATCAGAATTAAAACAAACTTGTGAACAAACGGACTTAGTAGATGTCTACCAAGTGTTATACCCCACAACATCAGAATACAAATTCTTCTCAGTTGCACATGGAATATTCACCAAAATAGATCACACACTAACCTGTACAACATGCTTTACTAAATGCAAACAAATTGAAATTATCCCATTCATATTATCGGACCATAGTGCAATGACACTGGAAATCAGTGGCAAAAAAAAACAAAAAAAAACTCCATAAAAACATGGAAATTAAATAACACTCTGCTGAACAGCCAGTTGGCTGTACATAAAATTAGAGAAGAAATTAAACAGTTTCTACAATTAAATGATAATGTTGACACAACATACCAGAACACATGGGATGCAATGAAAGTAGTCCTTAGAGGAAAATTTACAGGAATGGATTCTCATGTGAATAAAACAGAGCAAGCCCAAATAAACAATCTAATGCTGAACTTCAAACTTCTAGGAAAAGACGAACAATTCAAATCCAAAGTTTGTATAAAGGAGGAAATTATAAAGATCAGACCAGAAGTTAATGCAACTGATGCTAAGAAAACAATAAAAAGAATCAATGAATTGAAGAGTTGGTTCTTTGAAAAATTAAGTAAAATTGATAAACCCTTAGCCAACTTTATAAAAAAAAAAAAGAAAAAAGATTCAAATTCATGCAATTAGGAATTAAAAGGGTGAAATCACAACAGATCCTGTGGAAATCCAGATAATCAGTATCCACGTGGAGAACTTTTACTTTAATAAGGTGGAAAGCACAGAAGAAATAAACAGATTACTAGATACATATGAATTAGCAAAGTTGAATCAAGAAGATAAAGGCTCAATATCGGCCAATCAAATTAAAAATGCAATTAAAAACTTACCAACAAAGGAAAGCCCAGGTCCTGAGGGATTAACAACTTTAGAGAAAATCTAATGCTATTACTCCTCAAACTCATTAATGAAATTTGAAGACAAGCAATACTCCTAAATTCACTCCTGGAAACAAGCATTATCCTGATACCAAAATCAGAGAAAGAGCCAAGAAAAAGAGAACTAATGACATGTCAATTTCTTTAATGAACGTAGATGTAAAACTCCTCGGTGAGATATTGGCAAACAGAATACAGTAAATCATCAAGAAGTTTACACACCGTGACCCAGTAGTATTCATCCAAGGGATGTAGGCATGCTTCAACATACACAAATCAATAAATGTAATACATCTTATCAACACAGCCAAAGAAAAATCACATGATCATCTCAATAGACATAGAAAGAGTATTTGACATAGTCCAACATGTGTTAATGATAAAAGTAATACAGGAAAATCCATACAGAAAAGATGAGGATGTTGACTATCAGCACTCCTATTTGTTATAGCTGTGGAAACATTACCCAGAGGAATTAGACAAAAAAAAAAAAGAAATAAAAGGAATAAAGACAGGAAAAAATGTTAAATTATAATTATTCACAGATGACATGATACAATACTTAGAAGACTCCAAAAGATCCACCAAAAGACTTTTAGAATAAATGATCAAATTTAGTCATGTATCTGTATACAAAATCAACACTCAAAAATCAATACTATTCTTGTACAAAAAAAGCAAACTCTCTGAGAGAGAAATTAGGGAAACAACTCCTTTCACAATAGCATTGAAGAAATGAAATACTTAGAAATCAATCAAAGGAAGTATAAGATCAGTACACTAAAAATTACAATACTCTGAGTTAGGAGATCAAAGAAGATACTGGAAAATGGACAGCTATCCCTTGCTGTTTGGTAGGAAAAACCAACAAAATAAAATTTGATGATACTTCCAAAATTGTTATACAGACTTTGCATTACCAATGAAATATCAATAGCATACCTCACAAAACTAGAAAAAACATGTAGAAAACCAAGTAGACATTCCTAAACTTCATTTGGAACCAGAAGATATCTAGAATAACAAAAACAATTCTAGGCAACCAAAGCAAGGCAGGGAACATCATAATATGAGGCATGAAATCATACTACAGAGCTTTTGTGATTTAAGGGGGAAAAAAACACATAGTACTAGCAAAAAAAGACCTGAAGATCAATGGAACAGATTACAACATACAGAAAAAAATCCAATCACATTCAGCCACCTTATATTTAACAAAATTGTCAAACATGTTCACTGGAAGAAAGATAGCTTCTTTAATTAATAGTGCAAGCTTTCTATATGAGGAAGACTAAAATTAGACCCATGTCTATCACCATGCACTAAAGTAAAATCAAAATGGATCAAAGAAAAATGGATATGGAAATTGAATTGATTTAAATATTTGAAAGGAAACATTAAATCTACTGGAAGAGAGAATAAGTAGAACACTTGAAGACACAGGTGTGTGCAAAGACTTCATGAGGAAAACCCTGACTGCATGGAAAATAAGGCAAACATCAACAACTGGGATCTCATCTTATTTAAAAAGCTTTGGCACAGGAAAAGAAATCACCAACAGAGTGAAAAGACAACACACAGAGTGGAAAAAAATTTTAACCAGTTATTCCTCGGACAAAAGACTAATATCTAGAACACATACAGAATTGAAAAACATCAGACCCTTCGAACTTAAAGACCCAATCCAAAGATGGGCATCTGAGATGAATACACACTTCTCAGATGAAGTGGAAATACAAATAAATATGCGAAAAAGTATTCAATATCCTGGTTATTTGAGAGATGCAAAATAAAAACAGTACTGAAATTCCATCACACTTCAGAAAGAATGACTACTATCAAGAAATCAACCAATAACAAATGCTGGTGCAGATGTAGAGAAAAATGAACTCTTCTGTACTATAATGAGAGTATAGACAGGTGCAACAGCTGGTGAAATCAGTGTGGAGATTTCTCAAAAACTAGGGCTAGAGGTCGCATCTGACCCAGCTGTTCCCCTTCTTGGTATCTTCCCAAAAGATTTAAAGCACCATACCACAGTGATATATGCACACCTATATTTATGGCAGTACAGTTTTAATAGCTAAATCTTGAAAACAATCAAATCTCCATCAAAACAAGCACATAAAAAGATACGGTTCTTTTATACAATGGAGTACTACTCAGCCATAAAGAAGCATAAAATTGTGACATTTTCAGCTAAATAAATGGACATTTAGACTGTACACTTAAGTGAAACACATTGGACAAGTGTGTAAAAATTCAATTGTCTCTCTGGTATGAGAAGCTGAAAGTGTAAATAAGAAACAAAATGTATAACAGATATTATAAAAATAGGAAGAAATAGTTCAAAAGGAAAGGGAACTAGGGTGAGGAGAGGGGGAAATGAAGGAAGGGAAAAGAAAAAATGAGAAAAGGAGGATAACATGAAAACAAAGTTTTGTAAGTAAGTAGGGGGAAAGAAGTTTAAGTGAGAGGAATGGAAAAAAGGAGAAATCAAGATATATCTTGTGCAAGTACAAATTCCCTATGGTGAATGTGATCATTATGTATGTCTAAATGGTCCTAATAAACTTAATAATAATTTTAGAAAAAGCAGAGACAACCTAATAATATGTATGGATTAATTTCTATTCATTTATATTTACTTAAGTAGGCTTTGCAAACTAGCATGTGATCTATTCTGGAATAAGTACCATGTACTGCTGAAAAGAATGTATGCCCTGTCATTAGGGAGTGGAATACTCTGTGTATTCATTAATCCCATATATTCAAGGGTGTGGTTTAGCTATGAAATAGCTTTATTGGATTTTTGTTTGATCTGTCTCTTTGTGAAAGGAGAGTGTCAAAATCTCCTACTATGATTGTATTTAGTGTTTATTTGATCTTCTAAATTCAGCAGCCCTTGTTTTATGAAGATGGGTGCCCCAGTATTTGGTGCATATATGTTTATCAATGTTATCTCTGCTTGTTGAATTGTTACCTTAACTAGTTTGTAGTGACCTTCTATGTATCTTCTAATCAGTGTTAACTTAAATTTTACCATGTCAGATATTAGAATTTCTACCCCTGCTTGTTTTCAGAGTCCTGGTGCATGAAATATTGTTTCTCATTCTTTAATTTTTAGTATATGAATTATCTTTGGGGATTAGATGAGTTTCTTAAATGCAACAGATTGTTGGATTCTGGGGGGTTTTTTTTGAGCATTCCTTTTTATTTTATTTTTTTTAATTTTTTTATTTTTTATTTAAGCAAAGAAAAAGCAGGAAAAAAAGACATATAAAGCAAAGACAACAAGCAAAAGAGACAAACAAATGACTAGAGTAAATACACAACAGTAACATTGCAGGCTTACAAAATCGGATGATAGAAACTTGACAATGGTTGCAATATTCTGATTTTTTTTTAATTCAGTCTTCCAATCCATGTCTTTTCATCAGAAAATTGAAACCATTAATATTTAGAGATTGTTATGGATTAAAAATTGGTGGTCAACTTGGCAACAGCTGAATTACATCAGCATGGTGCCGAGTACAGATGATCCACCCGAAGAAAGTTAAATAGAGACATGGAGAAGAAGAGTGAGGCATTGTGTGTTCTTTCAAGAGTTGGTTTCAGGCCAATGGTTCTCCCGGAGGTGCTTGTCATGTTGGCTTCCCCAATATGGATTCGGCCATTATTATCAGAGGAGCTCGGGACCTCATTGCTGAGAGTGTCTGTGGTTCACCTTGGGGGAGCACTGCTCCTCACTTTGAGCATCGCTTCCTGGCTCCAGAGGGGAAGATGTGTGCTGGAGAAGCTTGTCATGCTGGGCTTCCTGACCTGTACTCAACTGTTCTCATCAACAGAGGAGCATAGAACCTCGTTGCTGCTGAGGATGGCTGTGGTACTCTTTGGGGCAGTCCTGCTCCTTATTTTGAGCGTGACTTCTTGGCTCCCATGAAGAACCCTCAACCCACTGCACAGCTCCTTCTCCCCGCTGGCATAGACTTTCTAGTTCCACCGCTGACCTTTGGCCTTCCCAGCACAGAACTGTAAAATAGACTGGCATGCGTCCTTATTGTGGGCTCTTAGATTTCCAGTTGGATTTGTGGAAGGCATTGTCATGCATTTTGGGTCTTTATCTGGACTCATGTAGAATGTTGCTGTGGGATCCAGGCCCTGGGCTGAATATCCTGGGTCTTAGTGTTGTGGACAGATTTTCCTGCACTTTCTTGTGTTTCACTCTGGGTGACTATCATAAAACAGTATTACAAATTCTGTGTCCTGTATGCAGTTGTTCTCCTTATAACACCTGACTACAGCAGAGATATTACTGAGATATGTTGGTTATTTGTTATCATTATCTTCTGTATCTGTTCATGTATCCTTTGTTATTAAAGCTAAACGCTGTGCATCTCTGGGAAAGCAAAAAGACCACAAATCTTTCAGTAGTAAAAGAATTCATCTATCATCAGACTTCTCAAGCACAACTTACAATTCAAGGCAAGAAGCAAGTAGAATTTGCAAGAAACTCAAAGGAGAAAATGTGAAACAAGGATTTTATATCCAGCTAAGGTGTTCTTCAATTTCAAGTCAACAAATAAAAGATAAAATGGCTCAGAATATAGTTCAGTGGTAGAATGCCTAACATGTGAGAGGCTCTGGGGCTGAAGCACAGCCCTGAAAATTAATAATTGTTATTATAATTATGAAAAATAAAATTAAAACCAGTCTTATACATTCAAAAAGTTGGAGAATCCTGTACTCATAAGTCCTTCTTCAAATGCCTAATATGCAAGTTTTATTCAGTCGTATTATATCTGAGGGAAACAATGTTCCACTGTGAGGATTTAATATATTTAAGTTTGGACTTAAAACCAAAATAAAAGTAGAAAAAAGTTAAAACAATAATATAAAATGTTGTATACCTTGACAAAGTAAAATAACATGAATAAAAGCTGGAAGAGAAGAGAGAGGCAAAGTGAAAAGAAAGAGTGTACTGACTGTTGTACAGAAGTGGTCCCCATATTTTTGTCCTCTGAAATCTTTTCTACTTTTAAAATTTTCGGAAAGTTTTTGCTTAGGTGAATTATATTTATCAATATTTGCCATATTATAATACAAATATTATAAATTGAAATGTAATTTTGTAAAATATTCATTTTAAAATAATATAAGCCCATTAAATATTAATATATGCTTTGCATGTCATTATCAATCAGAACAATGGCATAATCACATGTCACTGGACATGGAGGCACTTGAAAACTTTCATGTGCACACAGGAAAAAATAGGAGTGGAAAATGGAAAAGCTATCTTACAAATACTTTAATTAAAAATAAAGTAAAACTAGAGGGCAAGTTGTGTAGCTCTGTGATACAGTGCTTGCCTTACAGGTTCAACACCCTGGTTTCAATCCCCAGCACCAGAAACACTAAATTGATCAAATTAAATCGAAATTTTTTTAAAAAAGAATCTACAACTTTAAAATGTAATAAAAAATGTGCAACACAACGAACACACATATAACAGACAAACAGAAAGAGTAAGATTTGCAATCTTGGTATAAGACATGGAAGAATTTTTCTAAAAAGGACTTTAGTGGACAAAAGAAAGATACTTTGAATGCTAAAAGCTGCAATTTAACTTTTTTTAATTTTTTAAGAGATAAAACCAAATGAAATAAAACAGAAGAGAGTCAATCAAAACAAAACAATGAACATGGTACATGACTTCAAGAAAAGATAGAAGGAAATCAATAATGGTTACCATAATGTCTCTTGTTGTCTTCAAAATAACTGCCCATACCATAAGGCATAATAAAATCAAACTAAATAGTACAGAATAAAACCAATAAAAACAAAACAATGGAAGCAATACAGAACCTCAAAACAACGGTAAAACAACAGTAGTTACCATAATGCCTCTTGTTATCTTCTAAGTAGTTGCCTATATCATCAGACATAATACAATCAAACAAATCAAAATAGAATAAAGTCACTCAAAATAAAACAATGAAAGCAATACAGGACTTGAAAACAAAATGATAGGAAATCAATAGTGGCTATCATATTTCATTATCTTTGAAATATAATAAAATTAGATAAACTGAAACAGAGTAAAACAAAACTAAACACAACAATGAAAACAATATGGGGTTCAAATCATAATAGATTAACAATGGCCACTACCTTTCCTTTGTAGACATTTCCTCCCCTTTCACTTTCACAATACATATTGTGTATTTTGGATCCCTCTAACTCCTTTAGTTTTTTATACTAGAGAGGCAACATGATGTTCACCCATGTGATTCTGGATCATTTCATCCATGAGCATGATCTCAAGCTGTATCCATTTACCTACAAGAGCCTCAAGGTTATCTTTCTTCACAGCTGAGTAGCTTTCCATTTGATAAAAATGCCTTGTCTTTCTGGTCCCCTCTGCAGCTAATGCACAAGGTACCCCCACTTCTTTCTGCCTCCCCGTCTCATAAAGCATTGTTCTCTCACCTTTAACTTTCAATCAACAAACCTCCTTTCAAGTAAAATGTGTTTCTTGTATAATGCATATTGACAGATTCTGTCTCTTGATCCACTCTGCCTGTGTTTCTTTTTATTGGTGGATCAAGGCCATCTACATTAATGGTTATGGCCAAACATACACTGCCTCATCTCTGCCATGCTATTGGCTGCCTACTTTTCCTCTCCATTCAGTTGTCTGTCCTGCTTGGTGACACTGCTTGGCCACTGTTCCTGGAGCTGTGATCTTTTTTACCTCTCTCTAGAATGTCCTTCAGTATTCTTTGTAGGGTTGGTTTGGTGGTCACGGATTTGTTCAGTTGTTCTTTGTCATGGAAGTATCTTGTTTCTCTGTTAATTTTGAAAGATAGTGTTACAGGGTACATCAGTCTAGGTTGGAAGTTGTTTTCTTTCAGGACTTGAAATACTTCACTTCAAGCTTTTCTTGACTTGATGGTTTGTGTTGAGAAGTCTGTCATGATTCTGATGTGTTTTCCTTTATAGGTGATCTGTTTCTTTTCTCTAACAGCTTTTAATATTCTGGTCTCAATGTGCATCCCTTTTTCCAAAAATGTTTCAAGCATATCCTTCTTTAAGGCAGAGTAGTATTCCGTTGTATTTTTTAAAAACCTACATCTTCTTTATCTATTCATCCATTGATGGGTTTTTTCCATCTATATTCATTAGGGAGATTGACATGTAATTCTCTTTCTTAGTTGCCCCTTCTCCAGTTTTGGGTAACGTTTGCTTTCAGGAATGAATTTGGAAATATTGCTTCCCTTTCAATTTCATTAAAGAGTTTGAGAAATAGTGGTGGTAAGTTTTTGTTGGTAGGTTTTAAATACATCTTCAATTTCATTGATTGATATTGGTTTATTTATTATTTTTATGTCTTCTTGATTTAGGTTTTGTAATTCATATGTATCTAGGAATCTGTCCATTCTTCTGCATTTTCTATCTTATTAGGATACAAATGACCTTCTGTATTTCTGCAGGGTCCATTATGATTTCACCCTTTTCATTCCTAATTCAGTCTATTTGAGTCTTTGCTT